>JASANE010007394.1:0-13633 GCA_030248225.1 Trileptium ribeirensis | reverse complement strand
GTTTGGCCTACGAAAGAGCTTCATGCAAGGCAATCCTGCCCATTAGCTGGATATGAAGCGGTAAACGGTTTTACAGATAGGCTCGACACGGTAGTTCCCTACACGGTGGTTTTCGCATTTTTTTGCGTAATTTTCGCACTTTCGATGACCCGTTTCTCGTTTTTAACCAAGCCTTGCGTAATTGACGCCTTTTATTTCTAGGACCGAAAAAACTAACAGTTTCATATAGACCGGATATTTTCCGCAAAATATTTGACATGATTCCCAATGCACAAGAGCATCTGCTACAATGGCAATTTTTATTAACCCGTTTTTTCCCAGTGTTCCCGTTTGGGAACACTGGGTTTTGTGTCTACCAATATTGTTGCTTTCAGATATTTATGCTTTGCATACATACTACTGTTTGTCTAGCTATATTAGTTTAATACAGCGTATATTTTTCTGTATTGCTTGTCATTTCGTTCTTCTGCGGCTACAATCATGTCAACTTCCAGCTCACGTTCTGACAGCCGAGTGAAAAGGTAAGATAGCTTCTGTTGGAGTACCCCTTTCTTTTCGGTTAGTAGATAACTTGTGGGATGATCAGTTAGGTATTACGATGCAATAATAACTTTTGCTGCTTAACTCGTATGCGTCAGGCTGGAGAGCTTTGTTTCAACGCTGTCCCGTTTGGGAACACTGGGCATGAATGGCTACAGTTGTATAAAGTGATAGTTACGTCATAATACTACGTCAAAACCGTGAACTACTACATTATTCTTCTTCTACGTTAACGCATATAACAAAACATATGATGTAAGTTGCTTTTTAGACCATCAGCTTCGCTTGGATTACCTCCTCTGGCGCCGGACTTTATGTTTTAGGCACGAATCGGCCTGATCTATATGTATGATCATAGCTGGATACTTGCTAAGGCATTAGTTAACACGAGAGTCGCCACCAAATGTAACTGTTACTCATAGGTACTGTTTTTGAAACTTTTAGTTGTATACAGCGCTAATTTAAGGATTTCTTTGCTACAGAAGAAGTGCTGGCAATGATTGAAGACGATGACGACATAAATGAAGCAACCATATACGTCCAGCCACCTAACGACGGCCTCGAAAGCGAGGAAGACAGCGGAGATGAAGATTTCGGCGGAACGGCTAACAATCTCAGCGGAAACCAACTTCGTGCACCAGCGATGGCACGGGTAACACGTAGTGGTGTGCATACTGCATTAGTGGGTGAATCTGATGACGAGCTTGACGGTAATAACGAACAATGTGACGATAATGACGAATATCAACCATCAGCTGACATGGAAGATGCCCCAACTAAACCAAAGCGATCGAAAAGCGCAAACATAAAACGCGTTTGGCATAAAAATGCGTTTTATGCCAAACCCTGAAATTAACAGATGCTCTACGTGACAAAGGCATTGGATACACCGGCACTATCAATGTCAATCGCATCGAAAAATGTCCTCTTATTGAACAAAAAACTCTAGCAAAGAAGCCGCGCGGTTCGTTTGATTATTGCGTTGATGAAACCAGTGGAGCTGTGATTGCCGCATGGAATGATAACCGCGTCGTTTACATCATCTCGAATATTGATGCAGTGAATCCAGTTGGCACCGCTCAACGGTGGAATAGAAAGGAAAACAAGAAAACTCCCATCACTCAACCGTTCTTGATATCTCAGTACAATCGGTTCATGGGCGGTGTTGATCGTATGGATCAAAATGTTTCAAATTATCGTGTTGGGATTCGTTTCAAAAAGTGGTGGTGGCCACTTTTTGTGTTCTGTTTGGATACCACCTGCCACAATGCATGGCAGTTATATCGCAATTCTCCGGGTACCGATGAAAATCCGCTTGACTACCTTGGTTTTCGTCGTGCCGTCGTCAGGGCGTACCTTCACAAGTTTGGCACTGAAACGTCAGTCGGCGGAAGGCCAAAATCATCCGTTGCCGTCGAAAAACGTGTACCGAAGATCGTGCGGTTTGATTCTGCGGAGCATGTTTTGGTTTCAGCTGTGAACCAAAAGCGGTGTGGATTGTGTCACAAGAATTCGCGACAAATGTGCAAGAAATGTGGCGTTAACATTCACCGAGATTGTTTTGAAGAGTTCCATAAGAATGAGTAGCAAGGGCGCGGCGTTTCAAAAAATATGTTCAAGGACGCATAGTTTAACATTTCGACTGTAAAACATCGATTTCCTGTAGCGTGTTTGTTGTAATCAGTTCAGATAGTTAGTGTACCTATTCGTGCCCGGTGTTCCCGTTTGGGACAGGGAGAAAATCAGCCCCCCTAAAAGCAGTAATTAATATTTGGGGACAAAAAGGTTATTCTGGATATCCATTCGACCTATGCTTTCATTTTAGGGTGAAAATTTGAAAAATAAAAACTCGGGCAAAAACGGGTTAATAGCAGCATAAACACTTTGTCTTTCAAGAATCCGTATAACTTATACGTTCCGGAAAGATAGAAGTTACATGCTGATATTAATGCATATCTTTATATGTATGCATATAAGTATTTTTTATTTTCTTTTTATGATAAAAATTACCCTTTTTTGGTACACCGTTACGCATTTTTAATAACAGGTTTGCGTAATTTTCGCTATTCGGAAATTGAGACAAAACTCAGGCTCGCTAAGTCATTGCACCACTGAACACAGCTTGCTGAACTGAACCGTCTATTCTGAGTCTGACACACCGTTAACAGTTTGCTCAGAGGCTGCTTTCTTGTGTGATGGATCTGACTGTATAGTTGGTATTTCAAGAAAGTCTCGGAAGCTTAAGTTATGAGCATTGCCATGGCGATGCGAAGGGTAACTGGATCGATTTGCGAGGTTTATCGATCAGTCCGTATTTTTTTATTTCCGAGCTAGCAACATCATTCCAAGGAGTAATTTTTTTAACGGATGACTATATTGTTCACAGTTATATGACCAGCATAGATTTTAAGGGACCCCTCGCAGTGCTTTCTCGCAGGAAATAGTTCCGTTGCGCGCTTCTTTGATGTACAGAGGTTCTTTCAGCCAAAGCTAAGGAGTTGCGTTTGCCCATGTGGGTTTCCGTAATGATTCTTGCGCCGTCGTGTTTGGTTGTTTATATTTTATACATGTTGGTATTTGTGAGTATTGGAATACAATCTGGAGACGCACATTCGATCGCTGAATGTATGTGCGTATGTTATGAATATTATACGGAGACGCATTTTCGCAGCCCCACGTTTTGCCACTAAGGGCCAGTAGTATTTTAAGTCATCTTTTAGCCTTCCCTTTGACCCGTTGCATTTGATGCGTTCAGGCCAGAGTACAGTCGAAGAAAGACGCCCAGCAACGCCTGACATTGGTTTGAAGGAGATCACGTTGCTGTCTAAGCAGATTCTTGATGTCCATTGTTTTTCGTTACGGTCCATGGTGAAGTAGCAAATTTCACAGTTTTAACTTTGGTGTTCATTTTGATGTGCGCCTGCCCGTTTTTAAAAGCTGTTTGCTCATTTCTCCAGTTTGGCTTTAGCAATTTGTATTTTGCTTTCGGCGACTATCTTGCCTTTTGCGCCCTCTAAATCGCGGCAGCAAATAACCGTTTACCTATTCTTCGTATTAATAATGTTCGGTAATTATTACGTCTCTGTTGAAGAAGATCAATTTTAAATACTATATAATATCTTTGGCTCAATTTTAAGGAGGATAAAGAAGGGGGATAAACAATTTCAGTGATCCGGAAGCATAAATTTGATATTTATGTTATTAGATTTTAGATTTTGTATTATTTTTCGAATCTTGACATGCTTCACTGCCAACCACACATTCCGGACTGCAGTACTTTTTAACCAATGTTTAACTACAGTAATAACCGTAGATATTTCGAGCGAGTTTTTCTCTCTCGATATTTCGAAACTATTCAAATCAATAATAAATTCTATTTTTAGAACAAATTTATATCGAGCGAGTCGCGAAAGAGCGACAGTCATTTTTGCGGGTACTGCAGCTGGGAGGAGCCAGCGCAGCGATATTACATTTGCGCATTGCGAACTAGTAGAAAAGCTTCGCGCGCCGTTGCCCTTACAGGGTAAAAATAACCTTGCTTCCGTGAAGGGTACTAAACTGGGGTAAAATGGGGCAAAAACCCATTTTGACTCGACCCGGAATCCGACCCCAAATCAAAAAAACTCGAGCATGTACACGGTAAATCTACCGGTTCAAATGAGCCCAAGATCATGAACATCGGTTAAGTCTTTCCCGATCACACACACAGACGAAATTTAAAAGATTCAACCTCTGCAACACATAATCTTCACTACGTTTCACTACGGTCTGATTAAATCTGGATCTAGAGATTTTGAGTTGTGGACTCCAGATCCAACCTGAGAGGACTGAAAACGGTTGAGTGATGACGTTTCTCGAAAGCTTGTTTCGCAACAAGCTTTCTAAATAAAGCTAAATTCAATTTTTAAACAAGCAAATTTATATTCAATATGTCATCAGCACGTTTTTTTCGCAGAACAGTAGTCAATACAGAATGTTTCTGCCTCCATTACGTGATCGGCAAAGCGCTTGTAAACGCTTCATATACTAACAAAGTTTCGACATAGCGTTATCTCCACAATTAGATATCACGAAGTGCAAAGAGTACAACAAAAACATAAAGTCAACCACAAGTGACAGGTTTCACTCATTTTTGATTTAGCTTAACAGATTAGAACAGTAGCTTGTGTTATTGTAAATCGGTTATATTTCGCAATTGTATATGTCTGCCAGAATGACTCTAGGTAACAGCGCGCAAATGCCTAAGCTGCGTGCTCGCCATGATGGCCCTCAGGCCATATTTATCCAACTTCCCCAGAACGTTCACCCCTTCTACTAACCCGCCCAAAGCACAGAAAAGTTTCTTGAAGAAACTGACATAGATTGTTGGAAAACTTAGCAGACAGTGCAAAAAAGACGAAGAGTTCGAGCCATCTACTCCCCTGATCCCACGGACATTGTACACCTATGGCTTAGCATTTGATGCAATTCACATTACCTTCACTGCTGCCATCCTACCAAAATGTTTTATGTTCAAACGCAATGTTGTTATTGCACGCAATTAATAATGCACCATTATGAGATAAAGATAAGCATTGTAGCAGCAAGATGCAGCACATTTAATCCTTTGAATCAGTGATCTTTATAACGCCATGAGATGAGTAAGATATGAAAAAGAAAAGAAAATGCGACCATTGCGTAACATTTCGACTACTGTAACCCACAGGCCGCTGCGATGAGGACTGACAGTGACACCGGCAATACCACCAAACAAAAGCATAACTCATTTCATTTTGTATATTTGAAAAAATCGCATCGTCAAGAACTCAATACAGAAATAATAATCATCGCGGCTGAAATACCACAACCGCTCAGCGAAAACTTTTATTCCCTGCCCTATCATGTTGCTTCAAAACAAAACGCCACAGTAGGAACTTTATTTAAAATATTTGAAGAAAACGTGCAGTAGATAGCTGATGTTAGCAAACTAAATCCCCTCGCATAACGAATAATATTTTGAAGGACATAACAATGTATCAGAACATTTTATTATGATGACAATTGAATTTAACCATCAAATTTTCTAATTTCAAATTTAATTTTCTAAACCATCAAATCAAAATATGGTATTTGGTAACTATTTGTAAAATAAATAAAGTCATACCAACGACGTAAGATTGACGCCACCCTTGTCTTTCTTTCGAAACCCGATATTCGGTGGTTCTTTGTTTAGCCGAATACCGAAACCTTCCAATTCGTGCTCGAGTAGCTTTTTGTGATGAAGCGGTTTTAAAACATCGAGAACAATCAAAATAAGACTGCACGTTCGCGCAACTGTAAATAATAAACATGGCCAATGTAACTGTCAGGGGCGAATAAAAATACATACCATGCCGTTCTCGATGTACACAGCGTAAGTCTTAACCTAAGCTCCCTACGTGAGGCATATGCTAATCCTAAGTCGGCGGGCTGCCACCCCCAAACCCCTGCTCTAAGCTGTTCTTTTTTATAAAAAAGACGTCTTTCTAAAAAGCTGTTCTTTTTTCTAAAGATGACATGGGACATTATAGTAATGTGTGCAGTACATTGAAACATACAAATCTGTACGACATAAGACATATGGCTTCGCACTTCCGTGGAAGTTGTGTCACTACCAATGCTTGCCGTACACCAGGTTCGTAAGGCCGTGATGGCAAAATTTGCCATAGAAGGATAAACCGGTTCATAATATGATGATAGTTGCGATAATATAATAGTCATGAGATATTATATTTATTATTGTTGCGACGGGCCTAACATCAACTTTCCGTGAGTCACTGCTCATACTTGATAGGCCCTATACCCCTGTAAGGGCAACGGCGCGCGAAGCTTTTCTACTAGTTCGCAAATGCGCAAATGTAATATCGCTGCGCTGGCTCCTCCCAGCTGCAGTACCCGCAAAAATGACTGTCGCTCTTTCGCGACTCGCTCGATATAAATTTGTTCTAAAAATAGAATTTATTATTGATTTGAATAGTTTCGAAATATCGAGAGAGAAACTCGCTCGAAATATCTACGGTTATTACTGTAGTTAAACATTGGTTAAAAAGTACTGCAGTCCTGAATGTGTGGTTGGCAGTGAAGCATGTCAAGATTCGAAAAATAATACAAAATCTAAAATCTAATAACATAAATATCAAAATTATGTGATCGCATCCTAAACTTGTTTATCCCCCTTCTTTACTCCTCCTTAAAATTTGAGCCAAAGATATTATATAGTACTTAAAATTGATCTTCTTCAACAGAGACGTAATAATTACCGAACATTATTAATACGAAGAATAGGTAAACGGTTATTTGCTGCCGCGATTTAGAGGGCGCAAAAGGCAAGATAGTCGCCGAAAGCAAAATACAAATTGCTAAAGCCAAACTGGAGAAATGAGCAAACAGCTTTTAAAAACGGGCAGGCGCACATCAAAATGAACACCAAAGTTAAAACTGTGAAATTTGCTACTTCACCATGGACCGTAACGAAAAACAATGGACATCAAGAATCTGCTTAGACAGCAACGTGATCTCCTTCAAACCAATGTCAGGCGTTGCTCGGCGTCTTCTTCGACTGTACTCTGGCCTTAACGCATCAAATGCAACGGGTCAAAGGGAAGGCTAAAAGATGACTTAAAATACTACTGGCCCTTAGTGGCAAAACGTGGGGCTGCGAAAATGCGTCTCCGTATAATATTCATAACATACGCACATACATTCAGCGATCGAATGTGCGTCTCCAGCTTGGATGCCACTACTCACAAAGACCAACATGGAGAAAATATAAACAACCAAAAACGACGGCGCAAGAATCATTACGGAAACCCACATGGGCAAACGCAACTCCTTAGCTTTGGCTGAAAGAACCTCTGTACATCAAAGAAGCGCGCAACGGAACTATTTCCTGCGAGAAAGCACTTCGACAGGTCCCTTAAAATCTAGCTCGTCATATAACTGTGAACAATATAGTCATCCGTTAAAAAAATTACTCCTTGGAATGATGTTGCTAGCTCGGAAATAAAAAAATACGGACTGATCGATAAACCTCGCAAATCGATCCAGTTACCCTTCGCATCGCCATGGCAATGCTCATAACTTAAGCTTCCGAGACTTTCTTGAAATACCAACTATACAGTCAGATCCATCAGACAAGAAAGCAGCCTCTGAGCAAACTGTCAACGGTGTGTCAGACTCAGACCTTGAAAGTATGATAGACGGTTCAGTTCAGCAAGCTGTGTTCAGTGGTGCAATGACTTAGCGAGCCTGAGTTTTGTCTCAATTTCCGAATAGCGAAAATTACGCAAACCTGTTATTAAAAATGCGTAACGGTGTACCAAAAAGGGTAATTTTTATCATAAAAAGAAAATAAAAAATACTTATATGCATACATATAAAGATATTCATTAATATCAGCATGTAACTTCTATCTTTCCGGAACGTATAAGTTATACGGATTCTTGAAAGACAAAGTGTTTATGCTGCTATTAATAAAAATTGCCATTGTAGCAGATGCTCTTGTCCATTGGGAATCATGTCAAATATTTTGCGGAAAATATCCGGTCTATATGTAAGCTGCTCAGCTTCTCCGGTCCTAGAAATAAAAGGCGTCAATTACGCAAGGCTTGGTTAAAAATGAGAAACGGGTCATCGAAAGTGCGAAAATTACGCAAAAAAATGCGAAAACCACCGTGTAGGGAACTACCGTGTCGAGCCTATCTGTAAAACCGTTTACCGCTTCATATCCAGCTAATGGGCAGGATTGCCTTGCATGAAGCTCTTTCGTAGGCCAAACAATACTAGGATCTAACTTGTAAGCTAGTGCATTTTCCAAAAGTGCCATTCAACCATTCATGTCAGTGCCACCTGGATGATCCTTTCTTTCGTCAGTCAGATATCTGGAAGCTACTCGCAGAAACCGTGACTCGCCCAAAGATCGCCGTCTAGTGGCTCCCGGGCCAACTGCTCCAGCCGAAGGATCACTGCTATTGGGGCCTGGAAATCTTCCTGCCGTTAACCGCAGCACGGAGAAATATCTCCCTCGCTCTCAAGGATCTACACTTGCGCAGTCCCGATGTCAGGGTCACAACATCAACACCGAAACCTACAGACACGGGCTGCATCTCAGACTTCGAAGAGCCGGCTGTGGAATCGAAACTAAGCTCAATTTGATAATCCTAACCAGGGTTTTTTGGGCAAATGTCAACTTTAATTTAAATTTCACCTCAAAAGTTTAAAAATGCCCACCAATTTGCTCAGGCATAACGCTGATACCAACTAGAAAAATTTCGCGGATTAGGCGCAAACGTACTTAGTCCAGGTAAATTTTTCCTTGTTGCTGGGCCAAAATATCAGCGAATTCTCCTCTGTTAGACCAACAAATATGCCAAATTTTTACATATTTTGGCTAAAGTGACCCTTTCGGAGCTAAACATGCTGTAAACTAGATAACTGGGAGATCATCCCAAGTAATTTCGAACAGTAGAATTCCTGAAGTTGAAAATTCCTGTTCTTTTTTGAGAGTTTAGAGAAACCGGATAACGGGTCGTGACTTTTGCCAAAATATTTGACCCATCAGCTCGGGTTCCGGGGAACCTTTGGCAACAGGAGGCTCTCGTGTCAACTCTGACCCCGAGTTCGAGAGGTGGAGTTTATATGCTACATACATTAATCAGAATACATACATAATCAAAATTTTTTTTACAAAATCTATTACAATGCTAGAAATTTTGTTAAAATGTGGTAAACGTTAGCTAAAATTGCTACGGTGAATTTTTGAGATTGCTCCGAAGTATGTAAAAATGTTTATCCATTTGCCCACCTTCGATTTTGGAAAACCCTGGCGGTTTGACAGGTGGCGGTTTTACATACTTTTTCTGACACAGGGCGGTTTGTTACTGTTTTTTTCATTTTATTAAGCATATTTCACGTTTCTGTGGTGTCTGACATATGCACGCCCCAGTCGTGGTCCCGGCAGTGGTCCCAACATGCAAAATAAACATCTTGCAAATCTATGGTTCCATCCAACAAATATGAAGACGTTGAAAGAATGAGGCTGATCGCTCGCTCGTCAAAGCGTAGTTGCTGGTGTCATGACGGAATCTTCGCATTACGGTCAACGCAACAAAAAGAGGCAAATGAAGCCCATTTTTGCAGTTTATAATTACATAAATTCGCTCTCAGCACACAATACAGTTATGATAACCCAACGTTGCATCTTGAAAACTTGTACAAACATATTATACAGCGTTTCATATTATTCAGATATTTCTATTGTATATTAATGATGCCGTATATAAGATCATCGCAATCCTCGGTTGCGGATGCTACAATTATCTGAAGTAGTGCAAACTGTGGTTTTCAAGTCATAATTAGTGCAGACGATCAAAGGCGTAACTAGGGGAGTCTGGGTGGTCTAGACACCTTTTTCGGATTGATTATCTTTTTTATAATAAATACGAGGTAACCCGTACAGAAGCGAAAATCACAAAATTATATCTTATTTACCAGTAGCTAGCGAGAAAGCGAATTTCTTCGCTCTGTATCAGCTTCAAAATTTTTCAAAATTTCTTCAGTTGGGGGAGGTCTATTTCCCGATGCAAGTTCTTGTGTGTATGGCTCTCCAAATTGGAGGGGAGTGGGGTTCCCCCTGGTTCAGAACAGGTGCCCCCCGGTTCGTGTCCCCTGGCAAAATTTCGGGCTCCCCCGGTTCATCGCCTCTTGGAAATTTTTTCTGTTTCCAATCGGTCCAAAGTACAAAAAAATGATCAAAATTTGTACTAAAATTCCGTTCTGAAGCAAAAAAATCTCAAATTTTATCAAAATTTGCTTCAAAATAGCTTTTCTCTCCATCAAAAGCATTTCGGCAGTCTTTCTGGCACGATTTTTAACCGTTTTTTTGCTTGGCAAAATGCCCCATGGCAAAATCGGGCGCCCCCTGGCTAAATTTTCAGCGAATAGAGAGCCCAAATGTGTTTCATGGAATTAGTGGGTAACAATTGAGTCTCTTTCGACCAAGCTTTGACTACACATACAAATCACCATTTATTCGATCTGCACATACGGCTGGGGGCGGTAGCGCTCCGCTCTCAGCAACGCAGATCTTGTTTCATCTGTTGTGTCTGAAGTCAAAGACCCTCTGTTTCGTCAGTCTAACCTGAGCATCTTTAATTTAGCAGATGGCTCTACTTGCGATCGCGCATTGTTTGATCAGCTGTTGGTGACAACAAACACCGACCCAAGAGTTGTAAATGTTTTTAAAATATTTCGAGTGGGCAAAATCCTGGACAAAGTTCAGCCTCTTAAAATAATGTTTACTTCTTATTAAGGTCTTGCGAAACGCCAGCGACTTAAAAACATTGCTGACATTCGTTTTAAAAAGTGTAGTACTAATCGTGACCTGACCAGCATGCAATGAGATGATGAGTTGAAATTATATAATGAGTTCAAGGCAGGTAAAGATGCGGGTGAACAGATTCGTATTTTTGGGGGTAAAATCGTCCCAAAAGCTAACGGTTTCACTATTAAGCGAAATAATAATAAGAATAACAGTAATAGTTATAATAATGTTGGTATTAATCTAAATAGTGCCAACATTGTAAATTGCCGCAATATATATGTTGATTTTATTATGAAAAGCTGTGTTTTGTATAATAGGCAATCAGTTGCAAATAAAATAGACTTATATATTACGTTTAATATACTATGATCAACATCCGCGCATTTCACTCAACAAACTGGAATAGCTTAACATGGCTTGCAAATTTCGACAATTTTAACTTCGGAACATTGTGCTTTGCAATGATTTATCATTAATAGGAAACGTTTCTACAGGTTCCCGTCTGGGACTTCAGCGATCACTGTAGTGTGTGGTTTAATTTGACGAAACTGGACTTTGTGGATCGAACACGAACTTCAGCTAAGCATGCACTGAAATTTTAACAGGTGTAAAACGGTTTTGTCTATTTCAGAATCACGCCAGAAACGCAGAACGATATGCACAAATGTTGTGGCATGGGCAGCCATTAAGCGTCAGCGCAACGCCCACCGTTGCTATCAACGCAATCAAACTCAAGCCACATAGCACCGATATCACCAAATTACGGTACTCACAAACAGTGTTATAAACATAGTGAAAGTCAAATATCTGTGCAGATTGGATGAAAATCTTAGCTCTCAATCTAAAAGCCTATGGGCTTATACTCCTTCCCAACTAATAGAAAAGCCGGTGTATGGGCCATTACTACTTAATAACGAGTACACGACCGACCCACACTTATGTGCTTAGTCATCAATTTTCTTCTGTTTTCAGCAAAGTCGAATCTGCTGATCCTGTGGTGATAAGAAAGTGTAATGCATACCTATCTGAAATTAATTTCTGTTTTAGACACTAACAGCGTTTGTCAAATTTGAAATGAGAATCTTCACCCGGACCGGATGGGATTCCAAACTGTGTTCTTAAAAATGTTTACATTTATTACTGTTTTATCGATAAATTTGCCTACGATACACGAGTCGCTAGAATATTATCTCAGTCTGACTATGTTAATGACGTGTCTTTGAAATGTGGGCAAATGATAATTTTTAACCCTCAGTGTGTCAAGATGTAAAATTATGTGTTTTGGCTATAATAGTCCAGACCATGTATGTACCATAACTGTTACTGAAATGGAAGTCGTCAGTAGTTTTAATGATCTAGCAGATAGAATATCGAACGAGCTTCAGCTTACGTATCACCAGTGGCATCTTCTACTTTTCGTACACTACATTCAATATTTCGTGCGTTTAGCCCAGTGCCGAAATCAGTGTTTCAAACAAATAATTAAATTCAAACAAATTCTATATATTTAGCAGCTCCCTAATCACATCCCTCCCTTTCATGATTCAAGCAAAGAAAAGAGCGTCTGGTTCCCAATCAGCATCCTCCAATCATGTTCAATCTACAGGAAACTATTTTAGTGAATGAAGACCAGAATTGTGAAAAACAATTACGTCTTGCAACAATTATAGTTAATGGCTTCGACTATGACAATATATACTTTTGTAAGAAGATGTGCTGTGCTAGGCACGGTTAACCAATCAAGTAGACTATATTGATACCTATACTGATTCGACTTACAAATTCTTACCTGCAATGACTTGACGTCCCCTGCCTTTCCCGTCTTTGGCACCCTCAATAATACCTGGCAAGTCCAACAGCTGAAATAATATAAATATTTATATATCATTTTATTTATTAAATAAATAATTTATATATATATATAATATATATTAATTTCTATATATAGAAGTGAGCAACCGAAACAAAACTGTCTGTAACCGTTACTGCAAGTTCTTAACGGCAATAGAACTTGATCTTGTCAAATGTATATATACAGTAAAAATGTATTTAAGGAAAATAAACATAATGGTTTGGAAATGTACGTAAAAGGACTCTTATATTGCACTGGTTTATTGACTAGATAAAACTGCTCTCCCAAAAGTTTTCGAAGAGACTTAGGAAAGTAAGCCTTTTCGATGATTTATAAACTGACAGGGTGCTTCTTCAGTTTTTTCGGCCTGAATATACGACAAAAACCTTTTCATATTGCACCCATGCGTAAGCCGCGTCAAACGAATGTAAACATCAGCCACTGAGAAACACTAGCAAATATTGCCACATTTTCCCTCGCTTTTATTCACTATTTGCAATTCAATTGGAATCTTTTATATATTATTTTCTATGGTTTGAAAGAAAATTGCTAAAGAAATATTTTAAAACAGCTGTGCTTTATTTAATACGACCTGCAAGAATACTCCGGTATTCAACCATAGAATATAACCTATGCTGATTCCAACTCACAAAAAGTGTTATTTAGCAAAGGTCCAGCACTCTATAAAATGGTTCCGTTTTTAATCCGACGCGTCCGAATTCAAAATGTCTGCAAAGCGTATAAGGTCAAGATGACAAAGCTTAATCTGTATCACATTTGTCAGTTTTTTGGGCAAAAAAACCTTTGTAGTAGGGTCAAGACAAAACGATGTGCGTAATTAAATACCGCGTCAAAACATACGAAGATCATTCAATCCTGCGATGAATTACGGGTCGGTAAAA
>JASANE010007393.1:0-20902 GCA_030248225.1 Trileptium ribeirensis | reverse complement strand
CATCGGCCTAGCGCTGAAACAACCGCTAATATTACTTCCTGATTCAGAAATGGATATATATTGACTGGATTGAATGAGGAGTTTTTTTGATTATTAGCGTTGTTAATATATACATCATCAGAACATCTTCATCTAAGCATCGTGATCGTTATTGTTAAATCAACAAGAGTTGATGTTAAACGGCAGCTTCAGTTTGATCGGCATTATGAAGTTCATATTCAACTACGACATGAAAACAGTGTATTGACAACAATGGCTTTGTACTAGGAGCACTCGTCGGTTAATGATATCATCAGCATCGGTTGAATTGATTTAAACTAACTCGACAACGTTCGGCGGCTTGATTCTATCATCATATCGGTTCGATTATCAGTTGACACATTATAGTGATACGGTCGACGGAGTAATTTGAGGCTTGGAGGCGTCGTCAGCAATCGTTTGGTCGTCTGCTGAATCACCCAATTGCATCTAGGAAATCTGGTGAGATTTAATACTTTAATACTAATTTATGTTGTATTCATCACAAGAGAAAGTGGCGCAACCAGCAGGATTATTATTACGATGCCACCCAAAAGCAAGTCCGGGTTGATTCGTCAATGCATTGGGCCACGGAAAGCTCGACTGCTTCAAGCCATCGTCAACGCCAAATCATGCCACGAAAAATCTCAAACAATAGACGTACATGACACAACGGCAGCGGGACAATAAATCGAAGTTAGCGATATGATAGCGAAACTAGAAACTATGATTACCGGTACTGAGGAGAATCGAGATCAGTGGCAAAACTGATAGAAAATCTGCCCGATGAGGATATCGAAGCAGAAGAACTCGTTCATGCAAATTTCGTTTCCGCGAGTGACAATTATATGACAGTTGTTGATGATGCAAGGGAACAGTTATTTCGCCTGCAAGCGGTCTTGGAAAGGCTACAAACAGTTTATCATCCACTGGCAACCGCAACAACTGCACCAGCTGTTAACCCCAGGGTCAGTCAGTCAACAGTTAAACGTCCCAAACTTTCACTTCCTGAATTCGATGGAGATCCAATGGCGTGGAGTCAGTTTTGGGCGCTATTTCGTACAAACATCGACGAGTCGAATCTTCAACCAGTCGAAAAACTGGCTTATTTACGAGGACAATTGCGTGGCTCTGCTCTGGCATCTATTGAAGGGTTGGAAATCAGCGACATTAGTTATACAATAGCTGTTAACATACTTAAGAAACGATTTGAAAGAACACCAGAAATTATGATTGGTAATTTATACAGTCAACTTAAACGACTTCCGATGTCATCTAACACTGTTAATGATTTAAGACGAACATACGATCAATGCGAGCGGACATTTAGGCGGCTAAAAGCCGAAGGAGAAATTATCGACACAAATCGATCGTTAGTAATGGATGTCATCAGCAAATATCCTAAAGAAGTTTTGACAGAAATCACTCGACGCGACGGAATTGGGACTCACTCGTCAGTTTCCGAAGTCCAAGCCGCATTTTATAAATTTATCAACGAAACCGACAATCTACATGGAATGCTGTCGGATTTAGAGCCCTTTAATAACAAATCATCGTCTAGCAGTTTTGCTTCAACCGATATTAAACGATATATATCACCGGAGCAATAACACCAATCAACAACAGGGATCGGTCTCCGTGACGCATCCGAGTACAGCCCTGAGCACTATCGAAGGTTCTCGAGCAAAGTCGGAGACCAAAGGAGTGTTTCCGAGACGTCCGTGTTGCTTTTGCGAGGGTAAACATTATGACGCGCAATGTGATCGATATACCACAATTGAACACCGTCGTCGCCGGCTCAATGAACTACGTCGTTGTCAACGATGCCTTGCCCCGAACCACTTTGCTAAGGATTATCGAACGATGGCATGGCGAATACGTTGTTTTGGATGTGGTAATACGGGCGCCCATCCCAGTCCACCGTGTCAGAGCGGAAATGGAGCCACCGCCGTACAGGTCACCATTGATAAAGCTGTAGCTACTAGTTCAGAATCACCAGTGAATGGAACATCTGCACTGTGTTTAGAAGAGCAGTCATTACTGTCTACTGCAGTCACAACAATTACAAACCCAATGACTGGGTCTATTTTGTCAACCACGGTTGATTATGGATTCCGGTAGTGATCGCAGTTACATGACGGAACGACTGGCATCGCAGTTGGGTCTGGTGTCACAACGGGATGAGGTGCTTCAAGTTGCTGTCTTCGGTGCCCAACGAACGTTATCTGTGGCATCTCGACAAGTGCAGTTCCGTGTAAATCTCCGAAGTTCTAAATCTATTTTGATGAACGCACACACCACCGAGTTGATTACCAGTTACCCACTGATGCCTGGAAGACTGCCAGATCGGACCTGGCAGCTAATTGATTCGATACGTGATGACATGGCCGATGACTTCCGAGACGACTATGGTCCCCCAGAAGTCCTCATTGGATCGGACTATTTTTGGGAGTTTATTTCCGGTAATCGTATGCAAAAACCAGAAGGTATTTATATCATTCCGTCGACCTTAGGTTATATATTGGGTGGTCGATATGCAGACGAATCGAATGAACCGCATAATGAACTGCCTTCTTTACTGTGTCTCACTGAACGAACAACTTCCCCTATTTCAGGCTCCAGCTTGTGTACATTAACAACCGACTACAAAGCCAAACAGCCTTATCCGGACGTCGACGAATTTTGGCTGTTGGAAAGGATTGGGATATCAGACAACCCTGTTGACAACGATGGCGATATTGCACAACGTCAATTCGATGAGTCGATCTATCTTCAAGGTGGAAGATATCACATCCGCTGGCCCTGGAAAGAAAACAAAATACATCTATCTACGAACTATCCTCTTGCCATCGGTCGACTTCTTTCCTTAACGAAGCGGCTGTTATCAATGGACCAGATAGTCCGCAAAGAATATGCCAATGTGATTGAAACGCAGTTATCATTGGGAATCATCGAGAAAGTTCCAAAAGAAGAATTGCTTTCAACGAACAATATTGTTCACTATTTACCCCATCACCCAGTCGTCCGCATGGCAAATAATACTACAAAAGTGTGGATTGTTTACGATGCGTCGGCTACGTGTAAAAAGATCAAGTCTCGCTTAACGAGTGCATGTACCGTGGTCCCGTCATTCTTCCTGATCTGTGTGCGGTCCTCCTGCGATTTCGATTGAACAATGTTGCACTAGTAGCGGACATAGAGAAGGCCTTTCTACAAATTGTCTGCAACCTTCCGAACGCGATGCGACGCATTTTTTGTGGTTCCAAAACCCAGATATATGCTCGACTCGACCGAGGAACCGTTAGTACTTCGCTTCTCACCCGTGCCATTTGGTGTTATCGCGAGTCCTTTTATGCTAGGAGCTGTAACGCAACATCATTTGAAACAATACGAAACACCAACAGCCAAAGACATCGCTGATAATATATACGTTGATAATGTAATAACAGGTGTGCAAAATGTAGAAAACGCAGTCATTTTACTTCGAAGCGAAGAGTATTCTTCAAGATGCCGGGTTCAACTTACGGGAGTGGTGTTGCAATAATGATAGCGTGTTAAAAGGCATTCCGCAAAAGGATAGGACGTCTTCACGGGTTGTGAAAGTATTGGGCTTGAGCCGGGACAGTTCTGCCGATCTACTACAGCTTCATAACAACTGGGATGGTCGGTCTAACTGCCGCACCAAACGTGAAATATTACAGGCTACTGCGTCCATATATGATCCAATGGGCTTGTTCCAGCCCTGTACCCAAAAGGCTAAGCGTTTATTACGTGAACTGTGGAATAACAATTTAGGGTGGGATGATGTGATTATCAACGAGCTACAACAGAAATGGCAATTATTTTACCATGACATAAAACCTATTTTTGACATGAAAATCCCGCGCCAAGTTACACCGCCAATAACCTGCCATGAGACGACACTGGTTGTGTTTCCGGACGCTTCTATCGACACCTATGCCGCCGCTGTATATCTGCGATGTCGATCAAAAAACGAGTTCAATAAATCAGCTGTTGGCGCTCGCTGGCAGTCGAATTTGATATTTGCGAAGTCTCGTCTCACCCCCCGACGAACGTCTGCAGAAATAACTCTACCCCAATTGGAGTTGCTGGGGGTGTACATCGCCTCGAAAATGATTGAGTTTGTTAGACAATCTTTACAATATCAGGTTCCTCTAAAAGCATACGTGATGACTGATTCCAGCTGTGTTCTGGGCTGGATACGTAGTAACAAAGCGCTACCAAAATTTGTCGCTAATAGAGTCAAAACTATACGCAACATGTCAGACGCCGAATTTCATCACGTTCGAACGTCAGATAATGCCGCCGACGTGGTCACTCGTGGACTTTCTGGAATCGAAATAATGTCATCCGCCGGGGTTGTTCCGCCGTCAACAGGAGACATTCACTTTGTTATTATTGTCTCGACGAGCAATCCTGAATAATCTTGAGACTCAAACTCTGTAACATTCAGTCCCAAACTATCAAGCTAACGTTTCAAGCATATCACGATAACTACGATTATATGATGCTGACTGCCATCACCATCTAATTTCAATTACTTAAGACTTTGCTCAAACAGTATGAACTATTCGTCTCCCGGGAATGTCGCGAAATGTGTTAAGTAATTATATGTAACAATTCGCGAAGAGTAACATTTCGTCGCCTTCGGTTTCAGTATTTAATTTCAGACTGCGGATAGTGGTGGAAATTTCTTCGGCCTAGCGCTGAACGACCACTAATATTACTACCTGATTCTGGAAATATATATTTACTGTATTGAATGAGTCGTGATTCTGATAATTAGTAAGTTATCAATATCTACATCATCAAGAAACAGCTTCATCTAATCATCCTCATCGTTATTGTTACATCAAGAAGAGTTTATGTTTAACAGCAGCTTCATATGATCGAGATCAGTCTATCAGCATCATCGATAGTTATCCCCGTATTCAACTACAACATGAAAACAGTGTCTTGATGAACAATTGGTTGACAATAGCGGCACACGTCGGTTGATGACATCATCAACATCCGTTGAATTGATTTAAACTAACTCCACAACGCTGGGCTTCCCCATTCTATCATGATATCGATTCGATTATCAGTTGGCACATTATAGTGATACGGTCGATGAAATAATTTGAGGCGTCATCAGCAATGGGTTTGGGCGTCAGCTTGAATCACCCAATTGCATCTAGCCAATCTGGTGAGATTTAATATCTTTATTTCTGTTGTATTCATCATAACGGCACCATCAAGTTCTTTCGACGCAAAATTCGAAAATTTGTCCTAATTCCTGAGCGGCTGAAAAATTTCACTTGGGGGTTTTCGGGCATCGCAAATTCATTACCAGTATTTGTTTTCCTCTATGACTCATGGATACGGGGGTATGGCGCCCCCATGGTTCGGGGTCAGAAGTCAAAATAAGGGGTTTTTACCCCATTATACGTACCGATCACGGAAACAGGGTTGTTTTATCTTAACTTTCTAATTTTTTTCTCTGGTTGTTTTTATTTCATATTAAAATGATAAATGCGGACGCCTCTTTTTCCGTTTGTCGATTAATGATCCGGTTCTGGAGTTATGGGGTTTGATTTAATTGGGTATGGCGCCCCATGGTTCCTCGACCCAAAATACGAAAATTCGTTCTGACGTCATGGGCGGCTGAAGAGATTCATTTGGGAGTTTTCGGGCATTGGAAACTCATTGCCGGTGTTGGCTTTGCTCTGATCCACATAGTTCTACGGGTATGGAGGCAGGGCGCCCCTGTGGTTTCTCGGCCAAAAATTCCTAATTTTATTGTGACTTCCTGGCAGCCTGATAGCTCGGTCTTGGGGGTTTTCGGCATGGGGAACTTATTGCCGGTGTTAGTTTTGTACGCTTCACTACGCTCTGCAATCTCGATAGAGTTACTATTATATCGTGACCTGTTTGATAAACTTAAACCGGCACCAGGGATCGGAACCCGGTTTGTACTGGTGAAAGCCACATACTGAAACACTGAGCTATCTAAGAGCTGTTGTGTGGTTAGACAAGGAGACTTGTAAAATAAACGAATAACAACACTCATTCAAACAGACATTTTAAGACAATTTCAGCTAATACATTAATTTACAAAATAGGATGATCACATTTCTGGGCAGTGGGCGTAAAAGTGTTGAACTGAAATTTAATGCCATATCAATAACTATAAATGTTCCCGCAGCAGCCACACTTCATACTCAGAGGTATATCAGTTTCCGTAATCTGCTAGTCCATAATATGTGACTAAATAAACGCCGTTAACTAAATATTTCTTCATCTGCACTGCTGTAACTGTACTGTAGCGATCTACCGTAACTAAATTGGTTAGCGTAACCGAAGTTTTATTGCAGCCTGTTGTGTAGGTTCAATATTATTGTAAATGCAATACGATGACTTCGGTAGTCGTGCATCATTCGCATTAAATTGCGTGCATCAACTACACAGTCTTTGGAGGCTTGCACGCCAAATGCACCAAATTGTAGACGCTGGTACGCCAATTACTCGCTACTCGTTAAAATTTGCGGCAACTGGCATGCCACTATCTACACTTTGACGCATTTGGCGTGCCAGCTTCCAAGGTGTGTGTAGTTATGAATCATTAACATTAATTTGCGTGAATTAACTACACAATGTTTGGAAGCTGGCACCCCAAATGCAACAAATTGTAGACCCTGGCACCCAGTTACTCGCTGCTTGTTAAAATTGGTGCAACTGGCATGCCACCATCTACAAATTAGTGTAATTGGCGTGCCACCGTCTGCAAATTAGAGCAACGGGCATGCCAACATCTACTAATTAGTGCAACTGGCATGCCACCATGTAATGCAGTGGCACAACTGGTATGCTATCATCTACAAATTGGTGGGGGGTTATTACCAAAGGTTGTTGTCCTTAATATTGGTGTGTCTTGAAAAACAAACATCCGCCTTGGAAATAAAAAGTTAAAAACGCAAGTGTAACCGCGACATTATATATATTTGGCTTTATATTCAGCTTCTTTAAAACTAAGGGGGGATCGTTTTGGGTCTGCGGTCGGGTTCGGAACCATCCGCAGGCCGTAATGATCCGTCTGCTTGCATTATTAAATAGAATGACGACTATATTTTGTAAGTATATATGAGACTAATGGAGGCACACAACAAAAATATTTCCAATGAAACTCTTGTCGAGCTTAAAACTGTTAAATGCAGGTCATGCCGTTTCGATATAATACTACCCTTCGTCTAAACCGCCGAAGTTTTTATAAGCCTAAATCTTAAATTGATTAAGGCTGCATTGGGCGACACGTTTTTCCATATTCTTGCACTAACCTATTTCTTTTTCTAATTATATAGCTTAACTGGTCTTTGTCTAGCTGAGGCGCGCAACGTTTTGGCTCTGATTCTTTATGGCCTAAATTAATTTGCAATTCAAATATCGATGGACGCGATTATTATTGAAGTTTTCAAGTATCACAAAGCGAGCCAATAAACAACACGCGTGCAGTGCTCGCAGAATTTAGTTGCTTCAACGCTTTCAAACTTATATATATATAATTGTCGAACACTTGGAGTTGAAAAGAACACCATAATATGATAGTTCGGGTGCTCTCAATGGTTAGTAAATGTGACTTTCACCCGAGCGTTCGGAGTTCGACACCTTGTGGCGATCAATATATATAATTATTTATCGATACTCGAATTGTAAATTAATGCAGGAAGCAAAGGGTTAATCAAAATTTAGTATACCACATGTTTAACCCTTTAACTTCTGCAGTTGCTCGACAACAATTTGCGTGTGACTGTGTTGTATATACTAAATAACTAAATTTGGAGTATACTGCACGATTGCACACGTCCTGTTCGGTCGCTTTGCGAGGAGCCTTAATGATCCGAGCAATAGGCAATAGATTCGACATTGTTCAGTGGTTAGTAAATGTGACTCACCCGAGCGCTCATGGTTCGATACCTTTCTGCCAATAACAATTGTTCGTCGACATTCGAATTGTACGTTAATTCAGGAAGTAAAGGTATAAGAAACCCAGTTTAGGCGAAGACACATTCAAGGCTAGCAGGTCGAACACGGCACATCGAACATACAATTTATGTAGCTCAGCTTGACTTTTGGTCGCTCTTGTCCTAGTATTAACATAGTCGGCCGCAATTGTAAAATGTAAATATTTCAATTTTGTTAGTCTTAATTAATCCTCTATAGCCGTTTGTATATTTTTGCGATTGGTCGTTCGCAGTTTTATCGCACACAGCAGCGCTTGTTTTTGCTGGATTTGCAATGTTGATTTTCAAATATTAATGGGCGGTCATTTTTTACATTGCAATTCTTTGCGGAAAAGTGAACATGGTTATTCTGTATCTAGCTCGTTATGCATCATGTACGATAAGATGCGTGCGCATGGTCCTAATTATGTCACGCGTTCAAATGAGCTAGCTACTACGTCACGCAGACAGTCGACAGTCCAGCTAGACTATCAAAATGTTGACTAGCCTAGCTAGGCTGTGCGTTTGTCATCGACTGTCGAGCCGGACTACGTTTGTCACGAGGCGTTCAGCTGAGTCCTTATAAGTTAAGCCAGAGACTACTTACAACTGCGAACATTACATTTTACTATACGTATGTGAATAATGCTCCAAAGGTGGCATAAACTGCTTAAAACGTTAAGTGTATATATATTAAAAACAAATATGTAACTAATATAGTAAATGCGCCCAAAGTGAATCACTTTAAATTGTCAAAAAGAAACAAAAAATATAATAAAAAATTATTGCCAAATATATTGATAACCAACGGTCGCAGATCAACCAAATTAATAAGGATAGTTAAGCCATGGATTACCGTAATACCGTGAAATTTAGAACCCATTCGGTTGGTTGACTGGAAAGAAATCGGGGTATAATGTGGAAAAACCAAGGCATGATCCACAATGAGAAACGTGCTCCAAAGTGGACCCTTCACTTCCCAAAGTGGATCATACTTTGCCTAAAGTGGATCGCGTCGATATTAGGACTTTATATATCTTAAGTTGGTTGCAAGAAGGTACACTGGGCCAAAATATCTCAGTACCCATGTTTAAATTTTTAGTTTTTTTTACTTTTTACAATATATGCTCGTTACCACAAAACTTCCACAGTATATTAGCGATCATGTCCGCTTTTTATAAAACACTGGGAATCGTATACCTGATGATATTACTTGTGCTCGGAACAATACTGATAAATCCATCTTGTAAACTAACATATATTTTCGAAGCGCTGCAGATAAATTTAACAAATCTCAAAAATAACTACTATAAAGCATAGTATTGAGAATTCACGTACCAAATTTAGTATTTATCGTTTGGAGCAATAGGCACAATAATTTGAGCAATTAACGCCTGCATGGAGCTTCATGTAATATTGCCTTTTCTATGTAGAAGCCCACCATTTAACCAAACAAAATAAAAGACCACTAAGCCGACGTTGATTTTGAAACTACATAACTTTGCACCCGTTCCAACCACACATATTGTTTATACAAATATGTATTTTGCAACATGTGTAAACTGTCAACCAGGGATCAAAATTTTTGTGAGATTATCGCATGTTTATCACTCTCCGGGAGGTGGTGCACATTTTATATACGCAAATTTGCAAAAAGCTGTACTAAGAAGGCTGTTAGATTCTGATTTAGACTGACACAGAGTTATAGCATTCGGTTTAAAATCTAATCATCCTCTTATTCAAAAGCAATGCGATACAACTTCAAGTCCTTTTTTCAAAAAAATAAGACGGGATCACGTTAAGTTTAGTAAACACTAAACACAAACTTAAAGTGAACGTTAAATTACAAACAAACCTTTCTCACGAAAGTTTTTTTGCAAAGTTCCAAGGCAGTTCTCATTGACTGTTCCTCCCATCGAAATAATTTTCGTTTGGGCGGTGTTATGCGCGAGTAAACTTAACATGCGCCCATCGACTATCCTATTTTGTAAAAGCCGATAGCGAAGCGCAAACCGTTGTTACGAAACAAATGCGAAAATTTCATCGATTTTTCGATAACAGAATATTGGCAAAATCAGAAACAAGTACCAAAAATTACACCTTGTGTTCGAACAGAATTTTGACGATTTTGAATTTGCAGTGAAAACTGTTATCGAACGCCTATCAACTTCTGATTCGTATTTGTCTGTGTTCGCGAACAAATTTAACGTAATACTGACGTCAGAAATCAATCGTTCTTGTGCTTTAGGTTACAGTGTTCGCGATCAAATCCAGCGAATCCAAATCCAGTAGATTTTCGTTCGCATAAAATTTGGTAATTTTCCCTGAATTTTCGCGAGCACAAATTTGCCGGATTACTATCACAGAGCTTTGTGTTCGCCAACATATGGTTTAAAAAAACGTTCAGTAACAGATTTTTAACCGAAATAGCAACATAGGATTATTGATGGGCGTGGGATAAGTTTACTGTTGCATTATAATCGGATGGTAATCGAATATTACCGATTTTTTGCGAACGAAAATCTACCGGATTGGGATTCGCTGGCTGTGTTAGCGAACACTGCGAGCTAAACCATGAGACCGGTTAATTTGTGACGTCACTATTACATTAAATTTGCTCGCGAACAGCGATAAATACAAATAAAAACCTTATAGGTATTAGATAACAGTTTTCACTGTAAATTCAAAATCTGTTATACAACACAAGGTGTTATTTTTGGTTTCTGATTTCGCAAACTTTCTGTTATCGAAAACCGATGAAATTTTTGCTTTTGGTTCGTAACGGTTTGCGATTCGCTATCAGCTATTACAAAATAGGATAGTCGATGGGCGCAAGTTAAGTTTACTCCTGCATAACATCGTTTGTAGCTACACAAAATGTTGCTGCCGACCAATGTCGCAGTCTCATACTTCAAATGCTACAAAAATTATCCGAATCCAGTAACTCGTTGACCGAATAGAAATGGATCAAGCACTAAGTTATCTCAGACCCAATAGATCTGAACGTCGTAGGTTCCATGATAGTAAGCTACGCAGCAGTAAATTGCTCATAATAAATAATACCATCGTTTTCAGCGTGTTAAACTAAATTGATATACATCAAAATTTGGCTAAACCGAACACAATTTCTGGATTTCGGCGACAATGGGAAAAAATTTTATCCCCGAAATGCAATGTGAAAACTCCGCTCGATAAGTTTCTAGAAATTTTGGCATCCCATCCGATCGATGAGACTTTGCCGCCAACCCAAGATTGTGTTAATGGCTTGATTTCGCTTTACCTCTGTCAATAAAAAAATAAATATGCAGGTTGAGATCGCCAACCCCAAAACAACGAAACTAGATGAGGATTGCCGCCCTCAAATAACTAAAGCAAATGGGGATAACTGGTGGGATAATTGCTTCAGATATGATGCAGAAATAAATGTACAAAAGTTCTTATATCTTCAATCATCTTTGTATCTTAATTTAATATATATTTATTTTATAGAACGAGTGCGTTTCACAGTTGTCCTCTATCTTTAATAATATGGTATTAAGTGATCCACATTTGGAACCCTACTGATCCACATTAAGAATATGATTCACTTTAGGCAATACTTATTGATCCACTTTAAGAAATTCTGAACCGCATTGGGGTGAATACAGTAACGGCTTCCAAATATTTTAGGGTCAATAGGAATGATTACAGCTTTTAGTTTACTAAATTCTACACATCACAAGGATTAGTTTGACATAAAGATTTCTCAGATCCATGGAGAAGTCGTTGAGAACGAGCTAATTTCTTGCCAAAATAACAGACAAAATGTAAAGCTTACGTCTCACGTCAATAAACGATCAGTCTGCTTTAACTGGGCGCTCCTATTTAGTGACGACGTATCTATGAAGCGAAAAAACACAGGCGAATAAAACACACTCCAAGCTATCGTATAATGTAAAAAAATACACACAACACTTCAAAACAAATTTTTATGTCCTGGAAAACTTCCAAGGTGATCCACTTTAGTGGGTGATTCACTTTGGGCGCATTTACTATAATGCATTTGCTACATATCAGTACATAGGTAAACGTATAGACCGGCTTGCCGGCCAACGGCTTCGCAGTCATTAACGACCCTGCCGTAGAACTAAAAATACTTGCTGTCTGGCATACAACCAGTTTACGTACGAATCTAGAACGTAAAATGGTACTGCATCACAACGAACGTGGACAATGTGTCTAGCGAGTTATACCTAATTTTGAAACTCGTTGTTTTGATGGTATTTTTCTAATACCGAACAGTAAAAGTGTTCGTGACTGCGCTACATATGACAGAAACATCTTACAACCATGTCATTAGTAAAATTACTACGACCATATATACTAAGTTTTTGTTTGTTTCTAAAGCAATTGCAACCGAAAGTTTCATAAAACTGTTCATCGTAGCGTATTTTTAAACGAGCTGGTTGTATTGCTTTATTGACAAAAGATTATAAATGTTTCGCTGTGCAACGTAAACAAAAGCATGATTAGCTAAGCTAAAAACGCAGACATCAGACATGTTTCTAGATTTTTAGCAAGAGAGTGGTAGGTCTGTGAATTTTAACTTAATTACAGGAAACAGATATCGCTAGCATATGTTGCCACACAAAATAGTTGTGTCAATGGACCTTGAATTATTTGGTTTCCAAATGCACTCGTGGTCTATTCTGCACCCGGAGCACTTTGTCGAATAAACAAAATTTACGTGAGAACGTCGCCCATCGGTGGCACTGCGTTTGTCAGAGTATATATAGGTCACGCCTCCACCCTCGGACCAAGGGTGCATATGGAACAAACTGAGAACACGAAAGATGCGTCATTGCGCCTTCTAGTTAAAAACCGGCTATATTCTACAAGCGACTCGAAGTGCGGCGTCGTAGCTTATACAACGCCATTAGGCGTATATATATTTGTATAAGGCTTATAAATTGAGAATCGCAGTGTTCGGCATGTGTCAATCGACTATCGTGTCGAGCTTTTGTCAGGCTGTGCGTTCAATCTCTAAATATTGTAACCTCTTAACACTCCTCGCAGTTCTTAGGATCGTCTCACATCTTAAAAATATAGAAAATTTTAATATTTCAACTTACTCAGGGGTGTTAGAATTTCCTAGAATTAATTGAATTACTTAGGTCTGTTACAATTTACTAGGGTCATCCGAAAGGCTTAGGGTTTCTTAAAGTTAGTAGAGGTATTTGAATTCCGTAGAAAACTGCGGCAGACTTACTCAAATTTCGTAGGGTCGTTCGACTTGATAAAACAGCATTTCAATTGTCCGAAATCGGCATCATGAGGTTGTAGCTGACGTAGGTATATATGTGCAAAAAATGTCGCATTTACTTATTGGCTATACCCGCGCTCTAGCATTCAGAATTCGATATACACATCGTTCTGGAACTGTCAGATAGTAGTGTTTCAAAAGTGTGCCGAACTGGGGTTTTATGAACAGGATATACGTACACTGATAGTAAATTTACGTAGGTTCCGTCAGTCATAGGTTTATGGACCGCCAAGCCAAGCGGATACTAGAGATTTTGCGTCATCTCTCACGTATGCTTGTACACCAGAGCACTAGGAGGCATGCCGTCAGGCGGTTGGTGACCAGGAACGGGACTATAATCCTAAATGTTACTAGAAATCAACAGAACACAGAATTCCGCAGGGTTGGACATGTGGAAAATGTAACTTCGCACTCAGTGAAAACGTGGAATTTTGTACGTACTTTACGAATTCAAACTATCGCAGCCATACAACTTGAGGGATGCCATTCCAGGTTTTAGGGATAGGCTTTAGAGAATCACCTCAGGAGACTATTAGATTTTGGTAACTACTTCAACTAGTGGAAATTAAATTGATAGAATTAACACAAAAACACCACTGCGGAACGTGTCTAGACCGATTTAGAGTCATAACCGAGTTAGTATTTTTGTCAGATGAATGGCCCTCCGGGCATTTGACACGGTATATATAGAATCTGACGTTTCTTAGGAAAACTGTAGGTCTCGCCTTTGGTTAAAATCCGTCATGCGCTAGAGTATTGAAAATGACACAAATTCGGCCACACGGTGACATGTAAATTTGCTCCTACTGAGCAGTCTATCCGTAGTCGAAACAACGAGAGGGAAACCAATCTGGGTTCACGCGAGAGACTAGGGAATCCGTGATATTGAGGCAGAAATCAAATTGCATTAATAACTACGCTAGAAAATGGCACGAGTACTTCCTTATGAGGTTAATACTTCTATGAATGCATTGTAAAATACAGAATGTTCGTAGTTCTCGTTTTCCGATATCATAGCATGATTTAGCAATAGTACTGTGCCTAGACATTATAGTATATGAGCTAAAAGTGGATCAACTCAAACATTGAATAATTTCTCATCGGCATATTTAGATTCATCATTATTTCGCTGGCATTCAGTTCTCTAAAATGGCGCAGTTTATTTTACAAAGAACGTCAAGGAAAAATCATGAATGTAAGTACAAACATATCGATGGTCATAATATGGTTTAACGTTTTTTGAACCAAACCCAGTGATTGTTACATCAGAATGAAGGCGTTGATGTATCACGTTAACAAGTATATAATTTAATTTTATTAACTTCATTTTATAACTAAATTAAGACATGATGGTAAAGTGGACCAAATCATCCAAAATTGGAATACCGAATATTTCTAAAGTGTACCGGTTTTTAAAAGTGGATCATGTGTGGACCGGGCCAGTGGCGCATCGAGGATTCCTCGGTGGGAGGATATGCATTGAACTTTGACATATATAATTGTAGAATTTTCTGATTTTTATACATTAATTTTGTGTTGTCGCAAAATATATACATTTGCTAATAACAGAGATTGTATGTCAAAAATTCCTGACGAGCGAACAAGGAACCAGACTCATTTTTAGTATCAAATCCTCTTAAAATTTTTTTATCTTGGATTCGGTGGTGGGATTTGACCATAGATCCGTCTGTTCAGATACGCTTTCTTGCCATGTGTTGAGTCGCATTTTATAGTTAGTTGTTGGAACCTGGGTCAATTTTGGCAGAAAATAATGGCAACTACAGCTAAAATCTAGAAAGAAATGAGACGGATATGCACCGATGCTGCATTGGATGATTCTTACATGCCGTTTTACTTTTAACTGAAATGGCGCGGACAAAAAATATAAAAAGACTCGTAAATCCAACATCCGGTCTTTCATTGGCACGCAAACTTTCGTCCAATAACAAGTCCACAGCGAAACAAAAACAATCAACTACAAAACTGTATTTTTTATAATTAGTAAGCTTTCATTCGAATGCTGCAACCAGAAACCCTGAGGGCCAGAAAAAAATTCAGGCCATGCCGTTCTTGGCCAATGTGAACTTTAGAGGCCGGACGTTATAACGTTAGAAAAAAGAACACCTTACAGTGGGGGGCGGAAGCGGATCTAATGCGAGTTTAGTTGAAAACAGGGAAACGAAGCCTACCTATGGATCCTGTTATGTCAAACGCGGGTTTTTTGCTGATTGTCGCTCTAGTACTATATACCTAAGTGATTTGCTGGATTTCTCAATAGGTTGACGGAATTTTCCTGAAGTGGCATTACTGGGCTTTGACTTGGTCCTGAGATTTGATTTTGCTTTTACTTCAAAAGTTTTAGCCGACGATTACCAGCAAAACGTATGGTTTAAGCATCAATAGAACACTCTAACAATTTATTGGTTTAAGGCAAAATTCAAAAGAAATGATTATGCCCTCGGGCAAATAGGCATGACAATTATACAACAGTATTTTCGAGGGTACCTCGCAGGGTACCCACTACGTATACAATAGGTGATGCGTACTCCTAGCAATGTTGCCCTATTAAGGGGGACATGGAATATCAGCTCTTTGTACTATGCATGTTATTCCCGTTGGACATGCGTTAGTCCCTTGACAGCACGCTTTCGATTATCCCCAAATAGTCAGTGTTTGACTACTCTTACAAGGCACACGCTCAGGTGCTCTTGTTCAAACCGTGCTTGAGTTCCCCTTTCTCTCCGGGCTCCCTTCAGGTTAGGTTAGTTTCACTGAGTCTGGAGTCATCTATGAACCTCCTGCGATTATGGTGAACCGGGTTACTATTACAAGCGAAAAGCATTTTGCGTGGGGGCAGTATGGGGAACAAGGGTGTCTGCCAGAGAAAAAGGGACGCCAATGCCGCGTCTCCCGAGTACCGGACGACGTGGCTTGCCTTCCGTGGTTTTAGATATATGCTTTCGAAATGAAAATTGTTCTAAAGAGGACCCCTGCTACACGGTGTGAGAGTTCTCGTCTGATAGTTTTGATGAAGTTTATAAAAGCGAGTTGCTAGTGATAACTCATCGGGATACTGGCTCGACTACGGGCTGCGGTCGCGACGAATTTTGTTAAACTTAGACTAAGTCAATGAGTCGCAGCTGACTCCAGCTTGTTGCGTGTCTCGATTTCCAGCCTCTGCGGGCATTATTATTTCGCGTTCTGGTCCGCAGTCATTTGCAGTAGAAACGTCTCGAATCGTGCGCCTACAGCTAAATTATTTTGCGTTCCGATACACGTTGAAAATCCTCTACTTCGCTAAAGCTTGCCTGAAACGGGACGATGTAACGCACGAGGGGTTATGATACGTCACTCCAATCGGAGTGTCCGGGTCCACCCGACGATTGTTATTAGTTGTTAAAAGTTTGACTAAGTACTTCACCGTGTGAACACGGTCCACGACCTGTTAAAACTTCAGGGTTATTGGGTCTTACTTGATGAAACAAATCGCTCAGGGCATTAACTCAAATTTTCGGCGGTTCAGATTTGAGTCTACTGCATGAGTTTTTGTAAAATCTTACGGTGTCTATGTCTGCAAATGACTACGTCCGTTTCAGTGCTGTATTCCTTTAGTTCCTTGGCTGGCACGCTTTACGCTCGGATGATCTGAAGCAGGATCCACCGACAATAAAAAATTGGGGGAAGAAGCGTTGTCTCGGGCGTTTGCCGGTAATCTCGAGATGGAGACCGGTCTTAGCGAGCGAGTTGTCGTCGGCGCGCAGGACATGTCCCTACTAGCTGAGTCGCTTCTCGCGCATCTTATCGACGATTGGTGCAACGCCGTAGAGGCCGCGGATGTCGTCGTTGCGGACGTGATCGAAGCGAGTGACGCCGCTGGTCCATCGCAGCATCTTGGTTTCCATGACGGCGAGGCTGCGTTCTGTGTCCTTGGTTGCGGGCCAGCAATCGGAGCCGTAGAGGGCGACGGGGCGAACGACGGAACGGTAAATTTTGGACTTGAGTTTGTCCTTGATGTTGTTGTCACAGAGGACGCCGGTTCATCCAGGCAGCGTTGACTCGTGAGCTGACTTCGTGTCGCTGGTCACCGTCGGCCAAGAGCATGGAGCCGAGGTACTTGAAGCGTTCGGCAGCAGGCAGGTCGGTGCCGGTGACGGCAATCGTTCCTGGTGCGTCTGGAGCAGTCGTCATGTACTCGGTCTTCTTGATGTTGAGGCGGAGGCCGTGTTCGGCGAGGCGATCATTCCATGTCTGTACGAGCTGCTCTAGGTCGGACTTGTCTCCAGCGGCGAGCATTACATCGTCTGCGTAGAGCTGGGTGTACGGCGCTGGCTGTTGGATGTCACGGCTGATGGTGTCCATGACGAGGATGAAGAGGAGCGGCGAGAGGGCGCTTCCTTGGTGGACGCCGACGCTGATGCGGAGTGGCTTGGACGTGTCGGCGACGCTGCGGACTTGGCTCTTCAGGTCGTTGTAGAGCAGTTGCACCCATCGGATGAGTTCTTCCGGAACTTAGTGGTCACGCAGCGCGTACCAGATGAGTTGATGCGGCACGCGATCGAACGCCTTCTTGAGGTCGAAGAAGGCGACGTGGGGCTGCCTCTTCTTCTCGCGGTACTCTTCCAACAGTAGTCTGGCGGTGTGGATCGCGTCGATTGTTCCGCAGCCCTTGACAAAGCCGGCCTGGTTGACGGTGGTCTTGGTGATGTCAGGGATCCGCTTGTCGAAGATGCGTTCAAAGATTTTCATGGCGTGTGAGAGCATCCGAATCGGGCGATAGTTGGCGCAGTCGGCCGGGTTGCCTTTCCGTTTCCAGATCGGGATGGTCGTGCTGTTCTGCCAGTCTCTCGGGGTTCGGCCCTCGTCGGTGACTTGATTGAAGAAACGCGCTAGCCAGGATGCTGGGCTCCAGTTTCTCGACTTCCATAGCTCGGCAGCGATGTGATCGGGTCCAGTAGCTTTGCCGGGCTTCATCTGCTTGATCGCGTCGCATACTTCGGTGATGGGTTGGACGGCGCCAAACGTTGAGTTGCCGTGTGGGAGAGGCGGATGCGGGAATTCTTCGGTGGAGATTCGCTCGAAGTACTTACGCCATTGTTCCGTGGCTGCTTGGCGGTCGGTGAGATGATTGGCGTGGTCGTCGTTGACGCCGAAGAAGCGTTCGATGTCCTGCTTTCGCTTGTCCCGGCTTTTGACTAGCTTGTAGAGGTCGCGTTCACCTTCGCGGGTGTCGAGTCGCTTGTAGAGTTCTTGGAAGTGCTGGGCTCGTTCAGCGGCGACGGCTTTCTTCGCGGCTAACTTCATGTCCTTGTATTTCTGCAGGTTTACCGGAGTGCTGTCCTTGCGGTACGCGTGGTAGAGGCGCTTCTTCTCTTGGGCTTTCTGTTTTACGTCTTCGGTCCAGAACCAGGTGTCGCGGCTGATGATCGGCTTGCCGGGCTTGGTGATGCCGATGGTCTTCGCACCGCCTGGTGGATGGTGGACTTGGCGCGTTTCTAGGTTTCTTCGACGTTGGTTACGGTGGGCATTTTAATGCGCTGGATCATCTCGTCCTTCTCCTTGAACTTCCACCACTTGTAGCGTGCCGGGCCGGTTCGGTCGGGACGTGGTGGTGGCGGTGGCTTGAGTTTCAGCACAGCGACGACTGGACAATGTTGGGCAGAGACTGTATCGTATGGGATGGTCTTGGCGTTGGTGACCGTCTTGAGGTGCTGGCGTCGGATGAGGATGAAATCGATTTGGTACTTGTTTGGCCCACTGTAGTACGTCGGCAGGTGAGTCTGACGCTTCTTGAACCAAGTGTTGGTGATGGCGAATTCGATGATGCGGTTACCATCTTCGTTGCGCGTGCCGTAGCCCTTATTGTCGTGACATCGATTGCCGTCTGCCGTTTCGCCTAAGTGGCCGTTGAAATCGCCGGCGATGATGACGTAGTCGTTGGCAGGAATGGCGCGGAGGTTGGAGTCAAGGTTCCTGTAGAAGATATCCTTCTCTGCGTCGGGTCGACCAGTCTGCGGCGCGTAGAGAGTAAAGATGTGAATGGTGCGTTCGGCTGCAATGATCTTGATCTTCATGTGTCGGTCGTCGAAGCGCTCCACCTCGCCGACTGCGTTCCGGAAGCGTTCGGAGATGGCTATTCCGGTGCCGTAGCGAGTGTTCTCGCTGCCCAAATAGAGCAGGTTGTAGCCGTTGGCGCCGCATTCGCTTTCCAGGTTGCGGCTGGCGCTTCCGCTCCATCGGACTTCTTGAAGTGCGCAGATGTCGATTCGTCGTTTTCGGAGCGTCGCTGCTAGTTCTTCGCCTTTGCCAGACATCGTGCCAATGTTGAGGGTGCGATGCGGATATTCTCGCTGGTCTAGCGGCGTGTGGTGGGCCCTCGTTGTCTTCCCAGCGGTGGGACCGGGCCTGGTCCTCCACTGAATTGGACTCGCTTGCCGCTATGAAATTACAAATAATAAACCTAGTATCTCCAAAACGACTTTATACACCTTTCTATAGTAGATCGCCAGAGTCAACTAATTTTCTCACAAACCACTATTTATGTGACATAACTGTGGATGATGAGTACTTCCGATGCCCGGAAGAATATTTGATGGTTTGCAAGGCCTGTATGATCGAAAACCAAAACGCTGTTGACGCAATGAAGCATCGAGTTCTGTGGGCGATATAAAACGTATTGGGGATGCCTTGGACTGGATGAAGGGGGTGCAACATTGGAATAGGTTGGCTTATAATTTGTTGTTTTTCGTAACTCTAGTTAAATACGAGCAAAACCCTGCTCTGCGTAAGCTCTTCTTTGCAACAGTTGGTACTCGGTGAGTCGAAGCTAACCCAAATCGTTCAGTGTGGAGAACTTGTGGTAAATAACAATGACACAGCAGTAGTGCAAAATCATAAACTGTGGCGAACAGGCCCTCGTAACCTGACATTGTCCCCGTAAGCCGTCGTTTGCTGACATTACTTCGAATTCAGATGTTTCAAATGAAAGCATACAAACGCGAAGTCAGTGGTGCTTTGAATGCGGACATTCTGTTGAGGTCCTCCGGCTTGAATAACAGCAGTCATCGTAATCGAAGTGGTTCTCTCACCGCAAATGCTGCTCTGTCAAAAGGCGAAAGACTAGCGCTTCTGAATTTCTTCTTAGCAACAGTGTTGTAAACGGTGTTGGTCATGGTTTAAGGAATTAATATGTTTGTGTCACAGTGTACTGTGTCTGTTTGTGAGATGCAAGGTCAATCCTCTCCAGAAACATGGGTGATCGGACTTTTCCCGTAGCTTCCCTAAACTGTAGAGGCATATCCAATAGGGGAAGCTAAAAGGGATATTCGAAAGCGTGAAAGACCTAAATGTTGTTGGCCTGCAAGAAACCCACTTTAGTAATGATGGTGATGCTGCTGAATTTTAATCTTAAGAAATGATATTAAATGCCGATGCCTCTTTTTTTGTTTTTCGATTCTGTTCCGGAGTTAACGGGGTTCGAGGTACGGGTGTATTATTTCATAATAAAATGATAAATGCGGACGCCTCTTTTTCCGTTTGTCGATTAAGGATCCGGTTCTGGAGTTATGGGGTTTGATTTACTTGG
>JASANE010007392.1:0-26227 GCA_030248225.1 Trileptium ribeirensis | reverse complement strand
TTCTTCGTTCAGTTACGTATTGCTTAACGGAAACAAGAACCATAGACGATGTTTCGTCGTTGCCGACTGCTATGGATGTTGATGATGATCCTACTACCGTCGCATCCGAAACATTGTCGTCACCGACATTTTGTGATACCGATGGCTCGGCTTTCAATGGAGAACTAATGGTCGGATGATTATCATCGGCGTTGTTGCTAGCGGTTGTTTTGCATTTTCCTAAAAACAATATACATGCATTTACAAAATACAGTATGCTACAGAAATGACAGTCGCTTTTTCAACAATCACTGGTCGTTTCTGTCGAATTCCTATACAACCTGGTTATGCATGTAGAGCGCATATAGACATGTCAGGGAGTAACCGGAATTCCGGGTCCGGCGAAAATCGTATTCCGGTTGCGGTTTCGGCAAAGGGCATAAACCATACCGGAACCGTAATTCCCATTTAAAAATTCTGTTTGAAATTTTCCACGTTTTTTGCTTCATCTGTGATCCAAACATATGTAATATATATTATACAATGATCAAGCTCCAATACAACCAAGCAAAAGAAAAGATTAACTAAGCAACTTGCCGTGTGAAACGTAAGTAGGGCACATAATTTGAGCAGGAATTTTTCATAATAACTTGCAGGAGTTTGTTAAATCAAAGCCAGGTCGATGCTTGTAGCAGCTACAGTACCCGCCAAAAATGACTGTCGCTCGCTCGCGACTCGCTCGACACTCGCTCGCGACTCGCTCGCGACTCGCTCGAAATAAATTTGTTCTAAAAATAGAATTTTCTATTAATTTAAATAGTTGCGAAATCTCGAGCGAGCCACTCGCTCGCGACTCGCTCGAGACTCGCTCGAACTCGCTCGCTCGAAATGCGACGGTCATTTTTGGCGAGTACTGTATTTTACACATCCAGAAGTCTGTGGGGTACGTTTGAATTAAACCGGTCCCAATCGGTGACAGAGTATGGCTTACGCAGAAGTACTTAGGGTATGTTTGGCTAACATCAATTGCGTCAAGCACCCGCCAAAGCGCTTGTAAACTTGGTAAATCAGTCTAAATTGAAGTAAACTAACGTTATCTGAAACGCACCTGGAAACTGCTTTCTTGGCAATGAACTGTGTTTATTGAAACTGTGCGAGCAGCATCACAGTGTGTCTCATTTATAGCATTCTGATTGGAAACTTATCACCATTATCATCTAACTGACGGGCACTGTTTGTTCAACGCTAGCCTAATCAGTGTCGCTGACCACTGATCAGAAAATTACCTTCTATCTATTATTTCCTCTTAGAATCATATAAACCAATAATTTCAAGTTTCCTACAGAAGAACAATATGTAACAAACGTATGTGTAGTAATAAAGGGAGGCAACAATACAATCGCAATACATTAAGTTTAATGTAAAAGTTATTTTTAATGCATTATAAATACACTATACCTTAATTTCTTCCTTCATCTGTTTTACTATACATAAATTTCGAAGACCACGTTCCGGTTCCGAATCCGGTTTAAATGGACGGTTCCGGTTGCTGGTTCCGGTATATTTCGGTTGCGGTTATTCCCTGACACACATGTATATAACATTCATGTTAACACACCGAGGTCTCAGGGGGTATCTCATGGGGTAAAGGCATTCCAGGTGTGACGTTCCCGGCTGGGGTCCTGAAAATTTTAGGACCTCCAGTCTTAAACCCACAACTTTCGAATCTGTCTCATGAAACTGTAAGGCAAATTTTAAACATGATCAATCTTGATTTATACGATGGGAAGATGGGTTTCGGCTGTGTCAGTGGAATAAAGGCTGAATTACTAGTTCTGTGAGTGTACACAGTATACGTATATAAATATTCATTATTGCTAGACTAAAATCAGCACTATTACATTGCAAGCAGGTCTTAATAAAGTTTGGGTCTTCTGTGTTGGAACTTGGGGTCAAAATCTGGCTGGCTACCCGTAAAAACACAAATGCGGGAAGAATTTTATTAACAACGCAAATCGAATGGCGCGACTCCAAGACTCACAGACAATCGCTTCAGATTATGCAGTGCACAGGTTTGGGTGTTTGGGCTCTCCCAATTAATATACTAGATTGGGCACATTCGTTAATTTTTACATAAAAGGAGTTAGCTTTCGTGACCGTCCCACTTACCGGCACCAACAAACCCACTGGCCGACTGATGTCGAGGCTGCTGCTGAGATGACGACGACGGCGACGATACTTCGACTATTTCAAAGTCGTCCGGGCTATTGTTGTAATGCGTTGTCGCTTCTTTTGCTAGACGTTGCAATTCGTCGTTCAAATCTAGAAATAAAAAGAAAGATAAATAAATAATAAACGCAGCGACACAATATAATACGAATGATGGCCCCGCTGTTTTAATTGGGTTAATAACAACACAATGTTCATATTTTAACTGCATGGCTATACTAATTATTTTGTTTCTCCTATTATACAGTGATACTGAAAATCAGAGCAGTCCCAGAAGATATTAATATTTTCCGAACCCAAATGCATCTCGTACAACGCGCGCAACGTATGGAATATGTAATTCCGCCATCTACAAAAATATCAGCGCATTTTTAATAACACAATTTAAGAAGTTTATAATATAATGCAACAACATATGTTACACATCTCTATACAGTAAAAAATTGCTCTCAAAACGAATGATATGCCTGCAAACACCTAGTTAGTGTGAACGATACGACCAATGCTTTGCAGATACTGCCTCTCCCTAATTGACAACTACCTTTCTTTGCACCAGTACTAGTACCTAAGCACAGAACTCGCCACAATCTACTGGAGCCTCAGCAGCGAGCGAGCAGCAGTCAATTGTGACGAGTGCGATACAGTACTCGTACTTAAACACACAACTCGCCACAATCTACTGGAGCCTCAGAAGCGAGCGAGCAGCAGTCAATTGTGACGAGTGCGATACAGTACTCGTACTTAAACATACAACTCGCCACAATCTACTGAAGCCTCAGCAGCGAGCGAGCAGCAGTCAATTGTGACGAGTGCGATACAGTACTCGTACTTAAACACACAACTCGCCACAATCTACTGGAGCCTCAGCAGCGAACGAGCAGCAGTCAATTGTGACGAGTGCGATACAGTACTCGTACTTAAACACACAACTCGCCACAATCTACTGGAGCCTCAGCAGCGAGCGAGCAGCAGTCAATTGTGACGAGTGCGATACAGTACTCGTACTTAAAATACAGTACTCGCTACAATTGACTGGACAAACGTACGACCATCGAACAGAAACAGAACAAAATTTAACTCTAATCGCCAACGATTACGCAGCGGCTTACGACAAAATTTAAACAAAAATGAGTATTAAAAATTTCGATTATGTCTTGAATAAAATCATTTCGTAACAGTTTTGAGCAAAAAAAATTGAAAGAAATTTATCGAACTAACTTCGAACGAACAACATTCATTTTGGGTGAGTAGTGATATCGACATTAATAACAACTCTACTAATTCACGCATCAAATTAGTAATCAACACGTTGGATGTAGTATAAGCATCAAAATAACAGCTTTACGCTAATTATTCATTGAAAAATAAGCAATTAACTAATTAGGCTAACATGCTAAACAAATTATTCAATCACTAAGCAAATTAACTAAAGCAAATTTTAACAAAATCTATACGTCTTCCATCTCAGGCGTTTCAAACAAAAAAATTTTAGTCGGCCCAGTAGTTATTGAGGAGTTCAACGGGCGGACGGACAGACATTGCCCATTTTTCTCACTCTGACCAAAACTAAAACGCATCGCTTAGCTCCGCTCAATAAATAAGAAATTAAAAATACCTTTCGTTTCATCGTTTTCGGGATATTTGTCTTTCACTCCTGAAACAAGAACGTTAGAAAAACACATCGATAAAATTTTACGCGAACATTAAAAATTCCTGGTTCGGAAATATTACCCCAAACGCAAAACGGACTGACTTACACTTATACGTGGCCGAACCCGAAATTACCAGAACTAGGTTTAATAACTTCAGTAAAATTGCATGGAACAGAAATAAAAGTTTCCCAATATTACAATGCTCTAACGTTTATGGAAACAAAACAGTGCAACAGAAGTATTGTACAACATTACAAAATAGCATTTTTATTTTTTCACTTAACAAACTTTTCACTATTTTACATAATATAAATGCATATGCACCGCATTAATTGTATCAACTGAGCATTGGTAATTATAGCTGAACAACAATGCAAGTCGCAATAAGAAAGCATAAAAATAAAATACAAATATACGCGATGCGTTCTCGCACCAAGTTACTGACGGCTGCCGAGTCGACCTACAGTGAGTGAGCGAACGAGCACAGCAAAACACAGGGCCAACTTCAATAGGTCATATCTCGGGAACGATGAGTCATGCAGGGAAACGGAGGCCAGATTCGTGATCAGCGCCCCAAATTACATAAGTGTGTAAATTATGGGGCAATTCCTTGAGGTGTCATTCTGCTTCACCTCCGCCAACGATACATCAGAAAGGGAACAATCCAACTCACATCTGATTAGCTAAGAGGATCCTCCAAACAATGTAACAAGCGACATACAGTACTCGGCAGAAATGAGTGTCACCATTCGAACTAACGAACGTCGAACAGAAGTCGAACAAAATTTGTTTATTCTCAAACAACCCTCGAGCACCTTTCGAAGAAACTTCGAACAAATTTAAAAAAACACTCCAAAATTTCGAACACGTCTCGAACAGAATTTTTAATTTATCGAACACGAACAGCACTCATTTCTGACGCGTACTAGTAGCTCGACTTTATAATTGCATGTTTGAATGCAATTGAATTTGTTGCTCCAATTAAATATTCATAGTTTTAACGAACGTAGGCAAGCTGCGTCACAATGAATACGTATACAGTTCCATCTAAATCCGTGAGTGACACTAATAATCTCGCCCAAATCCATGTTTTTCGTATTTTTTATTAAATATTTTTAATGATTCTGTATATCATCATCATCGTCCGTCGTTTATAGTCATTTTCCGCGTCAGTGGGTTCGACTTCACCATGATTTTTTAATGATTCCGTATATCATCATCATCATCATCATCATCCATTTATAGTCGTTTTTCCGCGTCAGTGGGTTCGACTTCACCATGAGTTTTTAATGATTCCGTATATCATCATCATCCGTTTATAATCGTTTTTCGGCGTCAGTGGGTTCGACTTCATCATGATTTTTTTAATGATTCCGTATATCATCATCATCCGTTTATAATCGTTTTTCGGCGTCAGTAGGTTCGACTTCATCATGATTTTTTTAATGATTCCGTATATCATCATCATCATCATCCGTTTATAGTCATTTTCCGCGTCAGTGGGTTCGACTTCACCATGATTTTTTAATGATTCCGTATATCATCATCATCATCATCATCCATTTATAGTCGTTTTTCCGCGTCAGTGGGTTCGACTTCACCATGATTTTTTAATGATTCCGTATATCATCATCATCATCATCCGTTTATAGTCATTTTCCGCGTCAGTGGGTTCGACTTCACCATGATTTTTTAATGATTCCGTATATCATCATCATCATCCGTTTATAGTCGTTTTTCCGCGTCAGTGGGTTCTACTTCAAAATGATTTTTTTAATCATTCCGTATATCATCATCATCCGTTTAGTCAATTTCCGCGTCAGTGGGTTCGACTTCACCATGACTTTTTTAATGATTCCGTATATCATCATCATCATCATCCGTTTATAGTCATTTTCCGCGTCAGTGGGTTCGGCTTCACCATGACTTTTTTTAATGATTCCGTATATATCATCATCATCACCCGTTTATAGTCATTTTCCGCGTCAGTGGGTTCGACTTCACCATGATTTTTTTAATGATTCCGTATATCATCATCCGTTTATAGTCGTTTTTCCGCGTCAGTGGGTTCGACTTCACCATGATTTTTTTAATGATTCCGTATAATTCTGTATTAAATGAAATGAAAACTAAATTTTAAATTTTTAAAACAATTATTCCTAATGCCAAAAAAACCGTTTATAGTAGTAAATTTTTTTGTAAACATTGTTAAACGTACCTAAAAATGTGCAATTACGAAATATTTAACAAAATTTTATTCCTCCCCCACTACGAAATTTCCCCCGAGAATAAACATGAGGACCCCAAAGCTCCCTCACCTTCTCAGAAAGCTGCGAACAGGTCAGACAATAATATTCTGTATTCTAGGGACTTGTAGAGGTCAACTTTTGAATTCCGAGTGTACGTATGTACAAGTTAGTTCGGTTGTTATAAGGATATAGACGTTTTCGTGTCTTGCAGGTTTCGTGAGCTTATTTTAAAGCCCATTTTTATATAACCACCATAAAGTCAATATGCTAGAGCTTGTTGGGATAAAGTTGTTCCAGCTAAGACCCGAATATTTTAATTGGTTATGAAGATTGACCGTTTTCGTAAATTTCGGATTTCGTGGATCCTTTTTAAAAATAATTGCTTTGGGCCCTAATCCTAAATCTACAGTATTTTAGAGTCTTAATAGCTCTACAAAATGAACTTAACATGACCAAAATATTTTTACCCTGTACAGTACAACCAAAAAACTTATTTTCTGTCGGATCCTCGGCCCACTTTTATAGGGTAAAGAGTTGGAATCCACTTTCGGCCCCAACTAAAGGGCACAAATAGGAATTGCAAACTTTCGTTTGAGCTACAGACGCGATCGACCATCGGGCGTGGCAAATTTGAATCATAGATACCACGATAAAAGAAAATCTAAAAAAAACCGACAGTCCTAAATTTGACCACAAGTAAAAAATTCCTCGTTAACACTCACTCTATCCAATAAATTAATTATTAAAAGATTCATTCATTAGACATCGGTCGTTTTGAGCACACCACGTTTACGTTTCAAATCTTTGTCTGTGCAAAACGCGGAAACATTTTGTAATAATATACATACCAACCAATAGGTTGAGGATTAATAATTCGAAGTGTAGGGCCAACTTTTCGAGAGACACCGAGCCGCCTCATTACACCATCATAGTGTAGCGAAACTACATAATACAATAAATTATAATACGTAATCATGCAAGCCCGCCGTTCATAAGTATAAAACAAGAACCCACACAGATTTTTTTTAAAAAAAATTGTACTGTTCAACAAAGTGGTCATTTATAACCGTGAGTGTTCATTTTTAAGCATGACTGGTCTATTTTACAACTACATAGCTATCACAGCTTAGATATGCCCTTATTGTACTAAGAATTCCAAAAACTACGAAAAAAATCCTAGCAGTTTCTCTATGGGACATGCTATCAGATCATCGGTACTAAGTTCTTTTCCTGTAAAGTATTTCCTCAAAGCCTTGAGTCTTTCACAGTGCATCATTAGGTGTCCAACTGTTTCTTCGCTAGATTTGCAGTACCTGCAAATGCTGTCTGTGGTCCGCTTTAAAGTCCCCATATGTTTTCCAAAAGGTCAATGTCCTGTTAGAAAGTGCATCGCTACTCTCATTCGGTACTTGCTCAACCTCCACAGATACTTTGCTCTTTTGGGCTCAATGTTTGGTGTACACATCTTCGACTGCCTGTACTTGCGGCAGTTATGCCATATGGTGGAGTGGATCATAGTGCTTCTATCCTTAATGGCATTTTTCAGATAGGGTTAATGTTCCTGTTCTTTAATATGGTCATTTTTAAAATTTGGTGTTCATTTATAAAAAATTGTGTTCAAAAGAGCGTGTTTTTGACGAAAAAACCTGACCACCATAATCTACTAGGCTCTTCATTCGCTGAAAATTTTGTCAGGGCTCAGGGGGCATGAACCAGGAGCCCCCTGGTTTCGAACTGGGGGGCGCCCGATTTTGCCAGGGGACATTTTGCCAAGAGAAAACGGTTAAAAATCGTGTCAGAAATACTGCCAAAATGCTTTTGATGGATAGAAAAAGCAATTTTGAAGCAAATTTTGATAAAATTTGAGAAATTTTTGGCTTCAGAACGGAATTTTAGTATACATTTTGATCATTTTTTGTACTTTGAACCGATTGGAATCAAAAAATTTCCCATAGGCGATGAACCGGGGGAGACCAAAATTTTGCCAGGGGGCACGAACCGGGAGGCACCTGTTTTGAACCAGGGGGCACCGAATAATGCCAGGGGCCCCACCCCCAATTTGGAAAAACCAGATCTATTAAAATAGAATCGTTTCGATCAAACCATTATAGGTTTTTTGGGTCGAAGAATAATATAATATTTTTACCAATGATAAAGTCCTATGCCCTATGCAATGTAGTTACAAGAACATAAAATTGAGTACATTCGTAATTCCACAGCCCAAGCTCCACTCACAAATGTAGTTCTACTACCGACTAGTAATTAATGGTAATGGTTCTGACACCACACGTATTATACACGAACATACCGCTAAAGGATGGCGTCGCTACCGCAACCGTCGACGAAGCTCCACTTGCTGAGTCGTAGCAACCACCGTTGCGCAAACTACTTGCCACCGTCGACGACAACACGTTGTCGGCAGTCGAGGCGCTCACTACCTGTCGCTGTTGTGACGAACAAAACGGCGGCAATGCTTTGTTGTTGACGGTGTTAACGTCGACGATTGTCGAAGAAGGCGCCGCCGGTGTTGCTACCGCCGACACGCCAACGTTGTGACCGGTTCGCAGGTCCGAGTGACCACTGAACGGTGTCGTCGACAACGTAGACGAGGCGGCCGTGCCGTTTGGCGGAAGTACTGAATGTGGACGTTGATCGGCGGTGGCGGTCGCGCCGATTAATCGTTGTCCAACTACTCTCGGCGGTCCATAATCACTCGACGACGCCGGATTCGAGATCAAAATCTGCTGATTTCGTACCTGTGAGCTTACATTTTCGACGATCGCAGCTGCAGTCGAAGACGATGACGGCGCCGCAGCCGCCAATAATTGCGAAGGAACGGTTTGAAGTGCCGCGATCGATCCAGTCATTGCGGCGGTCGCCATGGCGGCTTGTCGATCCCTGCTACGATCGACGACACCGTTGAGGTATATCGATTTGTTAATGTGGGGCGGACTGTTTATTACTACATCGTTTGCCTGGTTGATGGACGAAAGACCTGGTGCTGCTGCTGCGTGCGATTCGACTAAGCTCCGAACGGTACCCGCAGTAATTGCTGAACCCGTCAATTGATGGGCCGACAACCCCAAATCCGATCGACTATTAACACTTCTTGTAACATCTTCGATACATGCGTCAATAGTTTCATTGCTAGCAATCGATTGCCGCTTATTTAGCGGCTTTTGTGTGCCCGATGACCGGGAAACCATACCAGTTTCAGGAACAGTTGACACACTTGTACCACCCTGGATGTCGATGGAACCGGCCGTTGCTAGCGACCCAACGCCGAGCATTTGCGGCGCTGCTTGCTCCTGTTTTTGCAACAAAAGCGGCGCTCCCGAGCAGCTAGAGCTGTTGTTGCGTGGATCGTTTGGTTGGTCAACACCGCCGCAGCCGCCGACACCATTTCGTCCAACTGGAAACGTACTCTTGTTCGCATAAGTGACGGATTTGATAACAGACGATGTCGTACCGCCGGTTCCTGCTGCGCTTCCGGGTTCGGACCAGCCGAGTTGTGACTTACCGGCTCCGCCATCGCCGCACTCACCACTGTTGTACTGGTCAACAGCGACACTGTTGGACATAGCCGCAGCTGCAACTGCAGCGTTATTCGTTAGAACGTGTCGCTGTAGGTACGATGCAATTTGCTGCAGCGGATCGGAGTTAAGTAGACCGGATTTGAAAACATCAAGCGGACCATGGGTGGGTGCGCCAACAGAACCGCCACCGCCGACGCCACAAAGATTTGACGCGATCACCGAAGACGCGGCTATCGATGGCACAGCCGCTTGAATTGTGCAGTTCGTCGAGCTGCTGCCATCAGACGCCGTCGAAGATCTAAAAGTAGACACATAATAAAACTTCAGTAAGCGATTGGTTGCACCAACAACCATTACCGTTACTATTACTACCAAAACAACCGATGGTAGTCGATTCCACTGAGCAGCGTGTTATGGTCCGCGACAAAATCTCGGTGGAGCTCGGCTGCACCCCTCGCAAGTCCATGACGGACATTGTCGATCATACATAGTGACCTACATGCCTCACCTCCGTCGACCACGGACTTAGACACCACAACGCTCTTCGACTAAAAAATACAGACACCGCCATGGTCCTGGTCGCCATAACGACAACGAATTATATATATATATATATATATATATATATATATATATATATATATATATATATATATATATATGTATAATAGTATATATAATATAGTATATATATATATATATATATATACAGCGTTCAGTTCAGGGTACTAGTCAGGTGGTGAAACCGAATCAGGTTCTCCGGGACAGCAGTACCCTGGCGTGTACATCCCCAAAGCACACAAACTCATATTGCCTCAATTACTGAACATAATATAAACAATAATTTTCAAATCCTCCCAAGTGTCACAATGCGGCAACAATGAATTACTATCCGAGATGACTATTAATAATTCTAAGGACACGCTCTTAGTAAAACTCACCCAATTTACTACCATTACTTCGTTCACTTTCGATACCAAAACCGTATAAGTCTTCGCAATTTACCACAAGGGCGGCCAACTTTCACGTTAAATTAGGATTTTACGTACCACTTAGCACACTACTGGTCACTCATCACTGATACGGCTTTTCGGCCCTGGAATGGGCATGCCGATGCCTCTACTGGCGGTTGAGGCATCTGCGCAGGCGCTAAGCCCAGCCCAACGCCGACGATGGTTGTTGACCATACGAGCACCGTCGTATGTCGTTTCCCCAGTGAATGAGGCATCGTTCCGCCCGTGCAGGATGGTAGGGCCTCGTGGTGGCGGGAATAACGAGCCCGGGTGCGGCTTCTATTTGATGGGTTACCCCGTCTTCGCTTGCCACTACACGAAAGTTGACAGCCGATCGGCAAGCACACTACTGGTCCCTCGCTAAACAGGGTATCAGATACACATAAATACCATTCAATTATTATTATCCTTTTTATGCCAAGAGTATTTACCCTAGACTAATCCCCGATTGTGAGCCCGCAACAACTAGCAACATACAAAAATCTGTATAATCCCTGTTTGCCATTTTACATAGTTTAACCCTTTCCAGATTTCAAATGGTTTTCTAAATAAATTTGGTCAAAAATATCCCGACAACAACGACTTCAAAACATAACAATAAATTATAGCAATATTTACATATATTGATTTAATTAAAACGCTCGATTGAGAAACACTAAAGGGTTTTCTATGTTTTTTACAAGTGTACCATGATAAAATCGAGCAACGGACAACATCAAAGGATATACAACCAATCGGAAATTCGTTAAATCAAACGCAAACGATCGAGTCTCATTTTAAATGTATATAATATAGCAACGCAACCGAACGAAATTCTATTACTTTATGTAATTCTTATTTTAACCGCGTAGGTAAACAATTTTAGACACAAATGTGCCTGAAGTATATATCCTAATCTGAAAATGAATATAGCCGGGACTCGCGGCGTCGACCAACACCCTAAATGATTCCGCTGACCCCAACATGCATGCATTGTTTTTTAACGTAATCTACCGGAACAAAATGCTAATCGGTAAGTTAAAAGTAATACTGTCACAATAATTCTTTACGCTCTGCTCTTAACTCTTGTGATAAGAGTCCTCCTCAGCCCGAAATTGGACAGTTTTGAAGATCAGTGATAATTTTGTTACCATTCGACTCAGCTGGATGAGGCGACTCCGAAGATATCAATGGCACCACCCCCTTGGTCCCCAAAATTTTCGAAATATTTTCCTCAACTTTATATTATACTTCTAGCTTGTCACATCGCCAAGGTTCTGAATCCTGAGTGTTCAGCATGTCATTTATGCCAGCCGTCACTCTATCTCTACCATAGCATTCGGTCATTGAAGCATGGAATTCTCATAGGCCAATTTAGCTCAACTTTTTTTGAACCTACACGGCAGCGTTGGTAGTCACAATTATTCCGACGCAGCGCACACAGCTATGAAATGAAGCAACTTACGAATGAGCCGAATATCAAAATTGTTGCTTGAATAGTTGTGGATATATGCCACCTTTGTTGCGTGTTTGGGCTCTTACAAGTCAGCTTAAAAACCTATATGTTGACCTATGAAGTATATATACGGAACCCGATTGTAACAAAAAGTACAAACCAACAGTTATACAATGACAGCCCAATCTATAATATTGTATCTGGAGTGGCTATAGCGATACGACTGTTTTCGTGTGTTTTTTCGGTCTCATGGGCCCATTGAAAACCCATTTCGACGCAACCCCGCAGCATATATAATGTTAATATCAGCACACTATGCTGCTACGTAGAGTATGCATTGTTTTCCAAATTGAAACCAACAACACAAAGATAGCTCAAGCGGTGACAGACATGCTGCCTTTTTCGCGTATTTAAGGTCCCATGGACCCAATTTGAACCCATTTTTTACCCTTTCAACGCATTGTTTTTACGGCCAGAAGGAGTTGGAATTCGTTTTAGCGTCTATTCAAAGGGCAGAAATTGCGATTTTATGCTTTCAAATGAGCTATCGCGCGACGAAGTGGGCCGAGCCTAAGTTGTGTTATGCGCGTCAACGTTGAAATTTGCCACTCTCGCCAATAAGTATTCTTCGCTACGCTCTTTCCACTCACCAGTCAGAATTCAATCATTCGAACCGCATTGACGAGCTTTGTCGAATAGTGTCAAAATCATCGAAATCACTTCGTGGATTCACGCCTTAGCTTTTCACATAAATTGAAGTAACTCAAAAGGCGTGGATTGATTTTAGTAGTTTTCACTACAATCGAGTCACCTCGTGAATGTCGTTCGAACAAGGTTACACACTTGCCGAGAATTTTTTCGACAATTTTGGGCACCAAGGTAATCCAAAAAAATAGGAAAAAATGTCACAAATGTCGTCGACATAGATATTATTTTCTGAACCGACTCATCGAGTTGACTCGAGTAGAACAAAAAGTATCGTCGTATCTTCAAAACAGACCAATTCCGGGCTGGAGCATTCTGGGATAGACCCCCATATTCACTAGTAAGACAAATCAATACCACTAACTTACATCGAGGTCGATGTCGCTGGCGCCATCAGATGTGGGCCAATCGACGGAGATCGTTGTTGATACTGTTGCTGAACATCGCGATGATACGGAGGTAGTACTTGGTTAGCTCGTAATTGCGATTGCTGCTGCTGCTGTTGTTGATAATGGCTTACGATTGTCGCTGGCGCCGCTGTTAGCTGATGTTGTTGACCGCCAATACTATTCGCCTGGTCCAATCCAAGCGCATGTTCACTGCCTGCGATTAATCCAAATCGTCGCTGATACGAATCGGGTATCGCCGATGAAAACTTATGGTACTGTTGTTGTTGTTGCTGCTGCTGCGTCGACTGTTGCGCGAACGTCGTATATCGACTATCGTAGCTTGCGCTACCATAGCGATCCTGGGACATATTGGTGGAGGCGTTACCGTAGCTATCTAGCGATATCGGCTGTTTTCGATGGTCTACGTTAGTTGTACCGCCGGAAGCAGCGACAGCAGCACCGCCACGAGGTATTTGTTGATGATGACCGTACAGGGCGGCGGTCGATGATAAATCTCGAACGTCGTTTGCTGAAAGCGCCGCGACCGACTGTTGCTGTTGAAGCTGCAGCAAATGCGAAATGTTTAAATTTGCCGCAGCTGCCGCCGCAGCAGCTGCTGCAGCAGCAGCACTGTCATGTCCAGCAGCCGCCGAATGTTGATGACCATGACCGTTCGAGTACAACAACGACAGACACGATGGATGCAGCAGCTGTTGTTGCTGCTGCTGCAGCGATCTTTGCTGACCGCTAATGTACGCGGATGAAGACTGTGCTGGTTGGCCGGCAGAGTGAATCACGCCGCCGGCGGCCGATGTTTGCTGCACAGCCGACGTGCTGTTCGAATACGATAGTCGCGATTCTCTGTTCGAAGCAAGCTGGCGCTGCTGTTGTTGCTGCTGTAGTTGTAAGTGTTGTTGTTGCTGCTGCTGTTGGTGAAGGAGCAAAAGCTGGCTATTTTGTGCCGAGTCAATCCAAGCTGCAGTAGAGCCATAGTAATTCGGCTGCGTTGTTCCGGTGCCACAATAAGCACCGCCACCAGTAGCGACATCGTTTTTATTTTGTTGAATCGAAGCAGCCGCGTGTTGCTGTGCGGCGGCGTACGCAGACGTCGCCGACTGATGGCCAATTTTAAAGCTGCCCGCGGCCGACGATAGCTGATGAGGCTGTAACGACGACACATCGCCGGTCACCTGCTGCTGCTGCGTCAGCGGTAACACATCGTGAGGTACGCTAGTCGCTGCCACTGCTGGCGCTCGAGTTGAGGATCGCTCGCGTAGTGTTTGTTGCCATTGCGCATTGTCGATAGTTGCCGCTGCCGATGGAGTCGCTACACCTAATGGCTGTACACGACTATGAATAACGTCGTTGATTTTTGACGACGATACGGCGGCTGCCGGTGCAACAAGCGATGCTTGTTGCAGCGACGCCGCCGATGTCGACATAATCGACTGCGCGATATTAGCACCGCTGCTAGCGACACTGCTTCGATATGCCGCCAACGTCGATTGAACGCTGTTATTCGACTGCTGTTGTTGCTGATGCGTCGACCCAAATGATGGCGATGCCAATGGTTTGGATCCAGTCGCTCCATGATCAGCTGTCGCTGTCGCTGCTTGGGATCGCGATGGATCACATGATTTGTTGTCAAGCTGTTGCTGCTGCGTCCTCGCCGAATGAAGGTGATGTTGAGCGCCGTCAAAATGGATTTTGGTCGGAGGCGATTTGACGACGCTCGAACTCTGGCGATCTGCTGCCACTGTATGTTCAAGCAAGTCAGGTCTTGGCAGCGTAGACTCCACTTTTTCGAACTAAAAACATAATAAACATGTGTACATAATATTTAAATATATAATGTAGATACATAAATTATGTACAATAGCGGAGTGCGCCTATAGTGACAATACTACTAGGTGAATTGCTCGTTTTGTTCCGGCGAAACTGTCTGTGTATGCAAATAAAAAATAATAATTTCATTCGGCGGTTCCCATCTCCGTTTCCCAAACTTTTCGTCGGCCCCTACAAGGTTGCAACAACCACAAGTGGTGCACCCACAATCGCTCTTTTTTGCTGTACATACGTATTCTGCTCAAATTTACGGACCTTCTCGAAAGGATGACTGATCCCCACCGGATCCCAACTATACGTACGGTCGGAAATCCCACGGTTTCCAACGTGAGCCACTATACTAAAATACCCACAATCGCTCTTTTTTGCTGTACATATTCTGCTCAAATTTACTGACCTTGTCAAAAGGATGACTGATCCCTACCGGATCCCAACTTTACGTACGGTCGAAAATCCCACGGTGTCCCAACCACGGTGAGCCACTATACTAAAATAAAAGTTGATGTTGATATAGCAAAAATGTCCTTGTAGTGATTTCTTATTACATTCCAAGCATTATAAATGCATTCTTCTACAATATAGAATTCACAAACGAGACCTGTTGTTTAGAAATTACAACTTTCCCTTTTTCACTCTAAAGCAAAAACACGATATATATACGCTTTGCTTAATCCCCAGCTTATTAACTGTCGTGACCTGCTACGAGAGTTTTATAAAGCCACACAGCACTGCAGGCATTAGGAAAGCATTTGTCGGAACTTCAATGCGACTTTGCGACTTTGACAAAAATAAATTTGAGCTTGAATTTTGCTCAAATTTTAAAAGCAATTTTTTTACATTTATGATAAATTTGGACGTGAGAACAATGTTCAAGCTTTTCAAGGTCACCGACAATCGGGGGACCAGGAATAAAGCTTGGAAAATTTTTGAGCTCAAAGTTTTGAACTACGATGATTTGCCACATTTTTCAGTTACAAAGTAATTACAGTCACATTTTGAAAAAAATTTAACATGTGAACGCGCCTTATGTGATTTTTTTGTTTAAGAGACGAGAACTAAAGGATTAAGTATTTACACGTTAAACGCAATGCTATTATTTCTTTATCTGCATATAATTATCGTGTAAATACTAAATGTTGTAAAATGCCCAATTTTGGCGCCAAAATTGTCAAATTTGAACTTTTTCACTTGGTGGTATATACGCGCCAGGAATGACTGTTGCATATCGAGCGAGCGAGTTCGAACGAATCGCTCGCTCGAGATTTCGAAAGTATTTAAATTAATAATAATAATAAATTCTATTTTTAGAACAAATTTATTCCGAGGGGGGAGTCTTGGTCGAGCCTCGAGCGAGAGTCATTTTTGGTGGGTACTGGAGATAAGTAGCGTGCTAAGCATCTATAAGCTTTCAATGTTGCTCAACGAAATAAAACCAAAATGTATTTATGTGCCATGCATCCAGAGCTAGTGAACGTCTAAAATAACTGCTCAAAGAATTTTTATTAAAAAATATGATTTAGAATTATTTTGAATGCATTTAACTAGAGTGATAGGCATGAATATCCAGATATCCTAACGTTGCATTTTGTGGCCAGCGCCAATATTTTACTGGTACAGAACGGCAAAACCAACTTGAGTCGAACATACCGAAACGACGCAGTTTACAAATATCTTTGCATGCGATCATCCGGACAGAGGTTTTGTCGGTCTTGGCTTTAAGCGGTCAATTTTAGTCTTTACTATAGTTTGCTTTAAACCAAGGACACAAAAACAATTCCTTTGATCGTCCAGGATTGCTAGTCAATTGAAAACCCAAAATGCTTCATTTTCAAGACTGATTAGATTGATTGCTCTTCAGCATTATGGCCAACCATAACATAGTGGTCGGTGGGTATTGGATAGGCAGGAGCGAATATTTAGATGTAGATGCGAGTTCGCTGTTGCAACAAGTTACGAGTTGGTAATAAAAGGAAGCACCATTACATGTATCAGTCTATCAATGGTAGGGGTACCTTTTTATAAAAGTTATTGCCTTCAAAACAAACAGGGTTGAAGCCAAGCTGCTGTTCAAACGTGTCGAAGTTGATGATTTAACCGATGCTAAGTGAGCGTAGCGGTTAAGGGTGTTCGCGAAACAAGAAACTTGATAAGGCTAACGTAGCTCTCAAAATGCATGTCATGTAGGATTGCTCGAAACATGTCGGGACTATAAGAGTGAGCGGGACGCATCCGGCAAAAATAATCACAGGTACTCCCTCGACGATCGCTGAATTGCTCGAAAAATGTTATATATTATAGCACTTGCAAAATCGGTTGAATGACAAAGAGGGTTATTATTTCTAATGAGTACTTATTTTTTTACTTGTTTATTTGATCCCAAGATTGTGGAGTGCCTCAGTATGAGTAACGTCGTGTTTCGACACGAGTTTTTGTGGCTGGCACCGGAAGGCACGTAAGACATCTGATGCGGCACTTCTTTGCCATCACGGTCTGTCTACATAAGCGCGGTTGCCTATATTCATTATATAAACAAAACGCGTCTTGATTAATAAAAATGTTTTAGATTTTTAAAATTTTTAAAGAACACGTTTTTAAATTATTTTTCAAGGCATTGTATGTAAAAGCATATATTACGTCTGCTTAAGAAGAGTACGACGTTGGGATTCGTTACCATAAAAACGTGTGACATAACACGATCCATTTGGCACAATGAGTCCACGGTTCCAGGGAAATTGCATACGTAATAGTACCCAACTTCTTTTGAAGGGCGCAATCGAAACATTAAGAATTTCGTTCCGGTTTCCCACAGTGGTTAGAGGTCACGTTACAAGCCTAAATTTTGCCTGGACATTCGCTAGGGTTTTGAGGATTCAATAATTTGGCACCCCCTCACCCAACCCCATAAAATGTTGGAAGTTACCCCGGAGCCAAGGGGAGGAAAGGTACAGGAGAAATAGGCCGCGTGATACCCGACGCATTTATACGGTGATGACTTTTATGACTCAATCTCAAGAAATCATCATAAACTCTTGCTAAAAGTCATTTATAAAAAAATGATTATCAAAGCCAATTTGTCTATTTATTCTGTTGAGAAGCATTGTTATCGTCGAACTTTTATTTTTTTCAAAAATACACTTACGATATAGGTAAATTCGGCATTTTCACCCTGCGGCGCCAAATCTCCGGGCTTAATGGCAGCACCGTTGATATGACCAAAATGGACCACATCGCCCTCGCGTAGTTGTATCACTCCATCGACCTAAAACAACAAAAACAAACAATTATAATCATTTAAAAATACACGAAAGCAATTAATAACAATAAATTTAGGAGACATCGACGTAAGTGTGGCTAGCTAAAAGGAAGCCATTGAAATTATCTATAGTTACAAAGGAGCCGAGAAAGCCAAAGGCCAACGCTTTCAAAGTCACAGCCTATTGCGGGTCGTACGGCTCGGCTAAGCTCGGACGGCGTCGAAAAGCGGGATAGGGCCGGTTCGGCTCTACACCCGCTCGCCTTCAGCGGCATCTTCGGCTGCATTGGCTCTACTTCAATTCGTCAGGCCGAGTCTCTCAAATCATAATAAATTATTGAACGGAACGAAGCGACGCGTTTTTGTTTTCGTCAGAAGGTGTAAATAAGCAACGTCTGTCGAACACCTGAACAACTACTGGGCCCATTTAAATTTTTTTGACCTAATATGACCTAATATATATCCTTCAGGTATAAGAGATATATAGTTTTTGTCGATATGTGTTTTAGTTAATTAGTAATTAACTAATTAGTAAAGCGTGTTAGCCTATTTTTAGCAGTTTGAAATAAAATTTGCTTATTATTCAATGACTAATTAGTGCAAAACTATTTTGCTGTGTTTACGACAAGTCGCCGTGTTGATTATGAATGTAGGTTTTATTACTATTAGAGGATGTTAAAAACATGCTAAATTAACTAATTACTATTAACTTGTAAACGTAATAAATCACAAAAAGTGAGTGGGGCAAATTGGGGTGATTTTAAAATTTGCATAAAATTAACTTAGCTTATTAATATTAACTAATTAGCATATATACGGCCAAGTTTTAGAGCTTCTGAAATGTCATATTCTTGATCAGCGACAATCGAAACCCCCGATTGTATTATATACTGTCTGAAGCCGACACCTGTTGGGAACAGTATCGTTGTTATAGTTATTACGGTGGTCAAATGAATTCCACTCAAAATATGTATGAGATACACAAGTAGGCATATAACTGTTTTATTAAACAATTAAAAGAACAGTCTCGCTTCAAGGCACCTAAAACCGCAAAGTGTAACTATGTAGGGCAGTTGGAACCGCGTGGAGGAACCTCGAAAGACGACCGGCTTTAGGTTCGTTGACGATAATCATAATTCCTTGAGACAGTATATATATATATATATATATATATATATATATATATATATATATATCAGGGTACCTAAAACCGCAAAGTGTAGCTATGTAGGGCAGTCGGAACCGCGTAGAGGCGCCTCGAAAAACGACCGGTTTTAGGTTCGCTGACGATAATTATTAATTCCTTGAGGCAGTATTGATCTCTGAACCTCAAGCTGCAACGCGAAAATCTACTAAAGGCAAAAATGCCGACAGCGGGTAAGGAACAAGAAACACCTGAGCCCCTTCGGAAAATGATTCCTATACTAGTGTATTTAGAAAAAATAACATTTTTATTGTTTTTACTATAGTAGTGGTTAAGCTGAAATTCTTACGACAGCCAGGACACTGGCTAAAATGCTTTGGTTAATTGGCACGTCAGGTATTTTGGAAAAATCCTTTTAATATAATGTATAGTCGCTAAAATGGCCCTCAACTAGCCAATGGGTGAAACCCCTGCTTTTTACCTGCCACGTTGCAAATTTTATTCGTAATAATAATAATATATTAATCGTACATCGAGTCGTTAAAACGGCCCTTTGACAAGGCTAGAAAAGCGAAAATCCTGTTTTTACACTTTTGTTACATTGATTTTTACGAATGAAATAAGAAACATGTCTAATAATGCATTCAGTCGCTAAAATGGCTCTCGACTAGGCGAAGGGAACCCATGTAAAGTGCTTAATAAAGTTTTGTTAAAGAATATACTTGCCTTACATGAGGAACAAAAATAGCTCATGCAGTTAAGCCAAATACATATGTATGTCAAAAACACCTAACATAGAACAATTTGAGTAACATGAAGTATATATATATCGCAAGCTTAAGTTATATATATAAGTTAAGCTTAAGTTATATATATATAAGTATATATATAACATGAAGTATATATATATACGTAAAAGAAATTTTATACCCAGTTCGACAACAGTTGCTATCTCAAAGATTAACCTAGTCTCACTCATGAAACAAGGTTGTAATAACAACTGATTATAGACATAGAAACAATATAATGCGCTTGCTAAAAATATAATTCTACGTCTTAAAAAATTTTGCTACGTCATGTTCCTACGTCGTCAGCTAAACCGATTGTCATATCCATGGATTACTTTACCTTAGATAAGTAACAAAAAATGTAACTCATGTAGTTGAGCCAAACCCACCTAAATATGGAACAATGTAATGGAACAACACCTAAATGGAACAATTTGGATAATTTGAACTATATATTGCTAAAGAGAAAAATTTCAAGTTCAACAGCTAATTATAAATACCTATTATCAAGAGTGCATTAGTGAAGAGTATGACACTTCCCTGCACTCACGTATTAGCCCGTGTTAGGTGACGCGGGCGTTTTCGGTCTGACCCTTTCCCCCAATTTTTTTGGTAGGGAGTATGTCGGACCCCTTCCCCAATTTCTGGGGGGTCGATTTATAAGCAGCTGCTGGTTCAACCAACCCCACCAGAAATTGGGAGTGGCAACTTGGGGGAACACTGCATCTCGACCCCCAGAAACTGGGGGGTCAGGCCGGAAACGCTCGTATCATCAAGCACGGGTTTACGTATGAGCGCAGAGAAGTGTCATACTCTTCGCTAATGCACTCTTGCTATTATCAATTATATAAATATTCAACACCTTACTGATTCAGTGGAAAATGAAATATAGTTGTAATTTTTGATTATGGACATATATACATAAACAATAAAATATTGCTAAAATTAAAATTTTAGGTCTTAAAAAATTACAATTTTATAATCTACGATATCATCACCCAAATTAACAAGATCAAGATCAACCGAAAACAGCCCATTTTTATTCAAACCCGAATCACAAAGCTATCTCCATGATATTCCATGAACTCGTTGAAACAAGGCGAAAAAAACATAATGAATTAGGTTTTTGAATTTTGTGCTCAAAACAAAATAGCTGCGTCAAGTTAAGAAAAATTTTAAGATAAAAAAGCCGAAAACAACCAAAAAATAATTATTAAAAACTAAACCGCAATGTTCCAGCGACTCATTCAATGGTAAGACTTAAACATTTTAAAAAACAAACATCGCAAGCCACTGCTTAAATTAGGCTACCTCATTTTTCCACAATCATAATAATATCATCATTTGATAAATCTGAAACATTTCCAAAAGCAACAAATCTGGGCACAAAAAAATCATCCCGGCTACTTCTCTGGTTTAGATACCATCTTTATCAATTAATATTGTCGTTGGATAAGACGATCAGTAACAAATTATTATCACTGGAAAAATACAAACACTAAAACCACCAAGTACGATCGACCCCAAAAACCCCTCGCCCACCCATGCAGCTATCCATCGACGAAGTCCCGCTGAGCACACTCGTTAAGATTCGAAACGAATGCCGTTCGCTGCCCTGATACCCACTAAGTGTTCCATCTAAATAAAGTACCACCTAAATGCAAGTGAAAAAATGACTGTCGCTCACCCGAGACTCGCTCAACGTTTTACAACTACAATATTATTGTTTGTTTTGTTATTGATTATCACACAATATTCCAAATCTCGATCGAGCACTCGCTCGCTCGAAATTTGGAGCGACAGACGATTACTTACCCGTCGATCGTTGACAAACGTTCCGTTGAGCGATTTGTCGGACAGAAAAAAGCCCAAAGAGTCGCCGCTGTCGCGACACACATCCGACGTTTCCTTGACGATCTGACGGATTTCGGCATGTTCGCGAGAGATCATGTTGCAATAGTACGCCGAATTGAACGTAATATCGACTTGATCCGGGTTGCGACCGAATTTGGTAATTTCCTTGTCGAGCCTATAAAACAAAGAACTTTAAAATTCAAACTAAAGCTTAATATAATAATAATAATAATAACTATAGCATACTATCTATATTACGCTTGCCTACGTTGACATTTTCTTAAAGCCGACATTTTTGAGGAAAAAATCTAACAACATTCGCTCAAATCTTTGAGTTTCTAGTGTTTGAAATGGCTTCTGAATGTGGAAACGAATTAAAGTGTCTGGAACATGAGTAAGTATAAAGTAAAAGCAGGATGTCTCTTGGGTACCAAGGGGATCCCGAGATGCTGCAGGAAGCCAGCTAGTTGCCGTAGAGGCGGAACTTGGGCAAAAAACGGCCTAAATGCTGCCGACTATAGCTAGTTGAAACCAACCCGAAGGGTTTAAATACCTGGATTCGTTCAAAAAGATAAATTTGGAGTATATATCTGAAGTTGTTAGTTGAATTTAGAAATTTTCAGAAAAATACGACGTCACGAATTATTTAGATACCTACCATTTTCAGAACCGATTTAGGGCGGCCTTAATTTTCAAAATTAGCCTTGTGATTGTTTTTTTTTCGCTCATATTCTTCAAATCTTCTCGCTTTAATTTTTCCAAGTTCCCAAAATATTTTCGATAGAAGTTCACAAATCGCTAAATATCACATCTGTCCAGGCCCAATGCGATCAAAAGAGGCGATAGACCATACTGAGCTGGGCATCATGATCATATTTATAACCATGACACTGTACTTAAATTTTCTTTTAATCCATTAGTATAAATCACAAGTTTCATAATTTAAACTATGATTATTCGTAAATTTAGGCGATTAAAAAATCGACTGAATTATATATATTATAACTAAAATAAAGTGAAAAACAAAAACATCTGAATGGTAGGAAATCTTAAATCTCTGAAAAAGAGAAATTTCGGCGAGTTTTTCGATTAGGGGCTATAACTCAGTGACTTATAATTTTTGTCCAAAAAAACTGTTACATATATTGTGTCGTCATAAATTTAAAGTTGAAAAATGAGACAAAGCAAAACCCGATAAAATTTTGAAAAAAAAAGTTTATAATTATGCACCTCTGCCTAACCGGAAACCAGAGAGAATCATACGAAGCGTACAATGCGGTGTTTCTTTGGGCAAAGCTATATTCATATACATTAAGAAGCGTCTTTAAAAGTAAAGGAGAAGAGGTCAAAAAAGCAATAATTCCTATAGGTCCAGGTCGCATTTGGTCAATTTCGAAGATATAGCGATAAATTTGGTACCAATCCACTCGCCTCGATGAGCTGGTTCAGAAAATGTCCGTTTCGGCCACTTTTATGACAATTTTTTTAATTCATTTGGTAATACTTAAATTTTCGAAAAACATTTTTTCTCGATAAATGCATACTTAATTTTATATACAATTCGAACCACGTTGACAAACTGAGTAAAATCGGCTCACGGATTAACGACTTAGGGAAAGGCTTATCCTTAGGATTTCACAAATGACAATAACTCCTTAACCCGTGAGCCGACTCACCTAATATCGTTTGACTCAGCTCGTCAATGCGGTTCGAATGGTATATATAATATATTTATACATTTATCGATAAATTTTTTTTGAAAAATGTGCTCGAATTGGACATTTTCTAGTTACGGGATGCAATGCTAGGATATCCGGGAACGAAACCCTATCGTCCGGATATCCTTGCCCATCATTAGTCACTCCACCGCCCGCGCCGAAACACAACACACTCACATGACAACCTCCGGACTCGATCCGGCGCCGAGCGGAGCCCGGATCCGCTTCAGCCGATACGCCGTCTTCAGCGTCATCTCGGCAGCGCAGCTGGAGTTGGCTCCTGCGGTGACAACGATATTCGTGGTCGTCGTTGTTGTCACGTTCGGCGTCTGCGGCGCAGCAGCAGCAACAGTTGTTGACGATGATGACGTTGATGCCGTTGTTGACGACACAGGCGCTGGTGGTAGTGGTGGCGGTGGCGCTGGCCCAGCGGTATCCAATCGCATGCAACACAAATCGTCCAAATCCGGTCAACTCGCTAAATATTGTTGCTGTTGTTGTTGTTTCTGTTGCTGCTGCTGTTGTTGTTTTGCTGCTCTTCAATTAGATGACCAATTACATTAATCCGCATTTTCCGATCATCGAATTAGGATTACACTTGTTGGTATTATTGTCATTATAATTTATATATAAAATTATTTATAATACTATAATTTTTACAATATTCCAAGCAAATAATAATTTTTTATAGCTGAAAAATAAAAAAACACTCACAAGTACCAAAAAGATGAAAACTTTACCGAACTGTTTCCAAAAATTGCAAATTTCCTCAAAATTTAAAATTTCAAGCCTCACTTTTTCACCTAAGTACGTGTCTACTGCTCGTCGCCTGTGTATTCGATGCAAATACAACAATGATTACTTACATCGTATTCCGCACTAGTGAAAAAACTTACCTAGATTCATTCCAGGTCGCAACGCACAAGCAGCTTCAAACAATATGGAAAAAAGTTAATACGGAACGGCGATCCCCGCTAGACCTATGCCCAAACAGTACGCAATAGCACCGCCGTGCGACCACAAAGCCCTAATCTTTCTTCCCACAACGATTCTTACCCGGATCCCGTTGCTAATTCATTCTTTCGGCAATACCGGCTGGTTTAGATTATCGAGGTGCAAATTTTAATCTTGTTCCTTGAAAAATTAACAAAATTTATGGCTGCTGAGTTGAGTTTTTCTACTAATGATATGAAAAATCCCTAAGTCATAATTAGGGTTCGGGTACCTTTTTTCATTTCGTGGCTATCGCAGCTATCGGTTACCGAAACACAAGACCGCCAGTTGGACACCGAGGACTCTGTTTATTTCCCGGGCAAGCTCGTCATACCTATTTTAGAAATGGGTACGTACCCAGGAGCATCGTAGGCTTACTCTGACCTGTCCACAGCCCTCCAAAAAGTGAAAAATGGAAAAGTTTGGAAAGTGGGGGTCCCCATATCCTATATTGTGGACGGACCAATTATTATTGTGTTGCCCAACAAGATTATAATAAAACTCTTCAATTCGTGTTGGTTTTGTGAAAATTTAGGAGCAGCCCAAATACAAAGCTAGCTAGCTGCACCAGTGCTACATTTTATTACGCGCCGAATAAAAAACATTTGCAAAAATCGATCCATCTGAATAGAAGATATGCGCCGAACATCCGAATCAAACGGTTTCTCAATGACACGCAATTCTAGAGAACTCCGCTCTCCGATTCAACGATATATGTACAGTCAAATTAATGCACAATGTTCAAAAATTTCTTAAGAAAAACTTAATTAAACCGTATCGATTTGTTGGAACTCCTGTTACTCCTGCGATTAATAAAAAATTTACTGTAGAAGAGTACGATACTCCGTCATATTTTCAATTATGCGATTATGTTGTCGTTTTCCGGCTTAGCCAGGCCCGGAGCTAGTCTGTGAGTGCCCCCCACAAACCAACTATAATGTCAGCGGCCCAACCAAACGCCAAACTTGTGCTGGTGTGAGTGGACCCTCCAAACCATGGTGTGAGTACCCAATAGTGCGACCCCTTGACGAGACCCGTGTTCATCGCCACATTAATGTTCCATTTTCTGTAAGAAATCTTCTACAAAACCAAATTCAACCACTAGTCTCATCGAACTAATCGGGACAAGTTAGAATATGTGCGGAATTGCGCCCCCTCTAGGAGTATAACGGCTGCAAAAATTGAAAATATTGAGCTAATAGTCGTAACAAGTTGTATTTAAGAAAATTTTATACGCTATGCGCCACAGAACAATTGCCAGTTTATGAGAAACCCCTTCACATCTTAGTCCCCCCAATCGGGAATTACGGGTCCCTAACGCTAGCTATGGGCTTACCCCCAAGAAATCCAGTAACAAGCAATACTGTTATCAATACCCTAAGGCTAACCAGCCTTAGTCTAAGCTTCACATTTTATATCTGTTATGTAAGTATAAGCAATACGTA
>JASANE010007391.1:0-16726 GCA_030248225.1 Trileptium ribeirensis | reverse complement strand
TTCGTTCAGGTACGTACTCAACTGGAGAGTTGAAACATCATTTGTACTATCATGTGAATGCCGATACAGACGATTGTTGGGCAAAACTAAACACTCGATTCCGGTGGAGGTTTAGAAGCTAAATGGTCACTTGCTTCAGTATAACCAAACACAAGCGAGCCGTGCTAGTAATTATAAAGAGATCTATATAGAAATTGGTAATCTGCTAGATTTACTTGCAATCCAGTACAACAAAGATACGGAGAAAAACTGACACATGCTATAGCTAGCCATATATTTAAATTTTTCCGAAAAAGACATCACGAGAGCAGCTCTTCCTTCTCCGCATAACAGTTGGTACGCATGATATGTCGGGCGTCCGACTGGTAAAGGGCGAAGCCAATAGCTAGCCTCAGAGTCCGACAAGCTAATTCCAGCATTAGCAGCTTTCAGACGCACCACAATCATTAGCGCCATCTCCACACATAGCTACAATGTATTCCAACTGTTGTAAGTCAGAGACCAGCCCAGCCTTTTGATCTGGCGCCATTCTTGCGAAAACGCGAGTAACTAATGCAACATATGGCACCATATCTGGTAAATTATCGCAAATCATTTTTGATATGTCTTCCCAGTCATTAGCAAATTGGTAATCAAGTGATTGACGCAACACATTGATATGCTTTATGTCAGCCAACGAAAGGACCAGTGGTAATTTGCGTCTACGACTGCCTGAATTCGACACTGATACAGTGATATCATCGGCAGCTGATGCTGAATCGGTAAACTCTGTAATTTTAAACTGATCGCTGCCAGTACCATTTCTAATGTGGTCAATAGTATAAGTCTGCTTAAGAGGATCAAAGAGATACCGCATTCGAATTGGGCAACACTCACTGCCGTTTGAATATTGTCACCGGTTGCCATTAGTGTTCGAATGCTTGCCGGCGTGTAAGTCAGCAATGGCTGATGAAGTTTCCAGCTTCAGGCGATTCTCAAGTACGACCAAACCCAGGAGAAAACAAGATGTGATTCCAGCAACAGACCTGTCAATTTTATTTATTTTATGATAAGGCATATTCGATATAACGATAAGCAAGAGCAATAATTCGATAGCCGTGCAGGAGAAGCGTATGTTTGTAAGAATATCGATAAAAATTAGCTGGAGGTACGGAACCAGGATCACATAAGCCAACAACGGTTTCCGGAGGTCCTTTGACAGAAAACAGTGAAATGATCGAAAATCGTCACTAGTGATTTTATCAACATCACAGTCAGTAGAAGAAGCTGAAAGGGCTGAGATTTTTTTAACCACAACCGACATCCGTTGCAAATGTGATGAAAACGTAAACTGTTTCAAAATGCCGATCTCGAACCGAAGCAGTGTGATTAGAGATCATGATGGATTGATAGTGCGTTATCAGTTGAAGGCTTTACAACGGTTGGGTAAATATGATCATATAGCGACGACTCGTCACTTCCTGGTTCTTCTAAACTCCACGACGTCGTATTGAACAATATTTAAGTCTAAGGGATCGCCAGATAATACATTGTTGATAAATGTTAACGAGTGACAGCATGCCATTGCCTCATACATCTTCTGTATTACAAACACTAACAATTATAAGTGGTGCTGTAAATAATGTATCTATGACCGCGTGATGGATAATTTTGGAATGATACTGTATCCCCGAACCCACCTTGACATCGATCCATGCTTTTTCGTATTTATTTTCGATAGTATAGGTTTAAATCTGCTGAAAACTAGGACATGATTCATTCAAATGTATTGTTGACCGATGTGATGGATAATTTTGGAATGATACTGTATCCCCGAACCCACCTTACATCGATCCATGCTTTTTCGTATTTTATTTTCGACAGTATAGGTTTAAATCTGCTGAAAACTAGGACATGGTTCATTCAAATGTATCTATGACCGCGTGATGGATAATTTTGGAATGATACTGTATCCCCGAACCCACCTTACATCGATCCATGCTTTTTCGTAATTTATTTTCGACAATAAAGGTTTAAATCTGCTGAAAACTAGGACATGATTCATACAAATGTAATAAGTTGTTATAATTGCTCTTTATCAAGGTGACCGGCATTGTTGAAAACTATTACGTGACTCGTTCTTCTTTGTCAGTGACCGTTGTACCTGTTTTGCAGTGGCCAGTTGCTTTTCACCCCATCCCGTAGAACTGAATGATAAAGTTATTTTTAACTTATCGCTTTATGCTGAATCTGCTTGAATATATACAAAGGTTTTCGAAGCTGATAAAAATATTCACATGATTCAATTACCTGTGTCTACAATGGTAATGTCGTATATATAATAGTACTGTACCTCTTGGGACCCCTTCAATATCGAACCATGCATAATTTAGTTCTGATTGCAGGTCGCTCGTGAGTTGAATACTTTCTAGAATTTTAACATTTTTTTATAAAAAATATCGCTTAATATTTTTATAGGGACCTTCATAACCAAGTCTGTGTCAAACGGATTAAGAGTTGAAATTGTATCGAATTGCGAGCACAAAAATATTGACACATTTTCAGCGATAAATCAATCTAAAATTTCAAAAATCTACGATGACTGGGCGGTGTCAGTTGAATCGGCGAACATTATAAACCAACAGTTTGAATACATTGGTCGAGGAGGTGTAACTGTGCGCTGTAGCAGTATACGTTGGTTCTCATTCCAGCGTATTAAATACTTATGGGACGATGTTGAGTACACATTTAACCCCCTTACCGCTTTTGATGATGGCGTAACATTTCAAACAATACGAGATTCGGCTCAATATGGTGGGCTTAATGCAGAAACAGTTGCAAACCGTCGCGCAGTCTACAGTACTAACCACATTTTTATAACATTAAAATCTATTCCTCACTTGTTGTTTAAAGAAGTGCTCAATCCATTCTACGTCTTTCAAATTATCTCTGTTGCGCTTTGGACTGCCGACAACTATTGGAAATACGCAATTTGCATAGCAATTACAGCAATTATTTCAGTATCCGCCGACGTTTACCAGCTAAATAGTAATCAAAAACAACTTCGTGATATGGTACATTCTTCTTGTACAGTCAGTGTGTACCGTACATCATTCTCGGCCAACGACTCTCCAAGTACTATAGTATCGATAGTAGCAAGCGACAGCCAAGCGATGCAGAAAAAGAGACGTGCCACTTTGCCGACGCCGATACCAACCGTTAGCGTTTCATCAACGTCACTTGTACCGGGTGATATTATTGCAGTTGAACGTGGCGGATTGATAATGCAGTGCGATGCAGTACTGTTAGATGGACAGTGTATTGTCAATGAAAGTATGTTAACTGGCGAGAGCGTTCCGATCACAAAAACTCCTATTTCAAACGATGTGGCATCTAACTATAATAATAATAATAATAATGACAGCGGTGTGTATAGCGTTAAAGATCATGGTATACACACTTTATTTTGCGGAACGCATGTTCTCCAAGCTCGCTACTACCGAGGTGCTCCGGTGCGTGCGATGGTCGTTCGAACTGGATTTTATACATCGAAAGGTGAACTTATTCGTTCGGTCATGTATCCGAAACCGGTTGACTATCATTTTACAAAAGATCTGTTTCGTATGGTATGGGTGCTTACAGTTATTGCTATTATCGGTTTCGGTTATTCTTTGACAATTATGATACAGCGCGGTGTTGTTGTAAAAGAAGTCGTTCTCCGCTCTCTAGACATTATAACCATTGTCGTACCGCCTGCGCTACCGCTTGCTATGACTGTCGGAATAATGATCGCTCGGTCGCATTTGAAAAAGCAAAATATTTATTGCATTTCACCGTCAACGATAAATACTTGCGGCGAAATCAACGTTGTTGTCTTTGACAAAACTGGAACGCTTACTGAAGATGGCTTGGACTTTCATGTCATTGTTCCCTGCATCCAAGGCGAAGATACTTCGTCGGGCGAGACAGCACAAAAATTTGGCCCTAGGTTATCACATTATCTACAGTACGATGATACAAATCGGTCAGTGTTTGTAATACAGAAGATGTATGAGGCAATGGCATGCTGTCACTCGTTAACATTTATCAACAATGTATTATCTGGCGATCCCTTAGACTTAATATTGTTCAATACGACGTCGTGGAGTTTAGAAGAACCAGGAAGTGACGAGTCGTCGCTATATGATCATATTTACCCAACCGTTGTAAAGCCTTCAACTGATAACGCACTATCAATCGATCATGATTCTAATCACACTGCTTCGTTCGAGATCGGCATTTTGAAACAGTTTACGTTTTCATCACATTTGCAACGGATGTCGGTTGTGGTTAAAAAAATCTCAGCCCTTTCAGCTTCTTCTACTGACTGTGATGTTGATAAAATCACTAGTGACGATTTTCGATATTTCACTGTTTTCTGTAAAGGAGCTCCGGAAACCGTTGTTGGCTTATGTGATCCTGGTTCCGTACCTAGTAATTTTTATGATATTCTACAAACATACGCTCTGCACGGCTATCGAATTATTGCTCTTGCTTATCGTTATATCGATATGCCTTATCATAAAATAAATAAAATTGACAGGTCGTTGCTGGAATCACATCTTGTTTTCTTGGGTTTGGTCGTACTTGAGAATCGCCTGAAGCTGGAAACTTCATCAGCCATTGCTGACTTACACGCCGCAAGCATTCGAACACTAATGGCAACCGGTGACAATATTCAAACGGCAGTGAGTGTTGCCCACGAATGCGGTATTCTTGATCCTCTTAAGCAGACTTATACTATTGACCACATTAGAAATGGTACTGGCAGCGATCAGTTTAAAATTACAGAGTTTACCGATTCAGCATCAGCTGCCGATGATATCACTGTATCAGTGTCGAATTCAGGCAGTCGTAGACGCAAATTACCACTGGTCCTTTCGTTGGCTGACATAAAGCATATCAATGTGTTGCGTCAATCACTTGATTACCAATTTGCTATGACTGGGAAGACATATCAAATGATTTGCGATAATTTACCAGATATGGTGCCATATGTTGCATTAGTTACTCGCGTTTTCGCAAGAATGGCGCCAGATCAAAAGGCTGGGCTGGTCTCTGACTTACAACAGTTGGAATACATTGTAGCTATGTGTGGAGATGGCGCTAATGATTGTGGTGCGTTGAAAGCTGCTAATGCTGGAATTAGCTTGTCGGACTCTGAGGCTAGTATTGCTTCGCCCTTTACCAGTCGGACGCCCGACATATCATGCGTACCAACTGTTATGCGGGAAGGAAGAGCTGCTCTCGTGACGTCTTTTGGAGAATTTAAATATATGGCTAGCTATAGCATGTGTCAGTTTTTCTCCGTATCTTTGTTGTACTGGATTGCAAGTAATCTAGCAGATTACCAATTTCTTTATATAGATCTCTTTATAATTACTAGCACGGCTGCTGTGTTTGGTTACACTGAAGCAAGTGACCATTTAGCTTCTAAACCTCCACCTAATCGAGTGTTTAGTTTTGCAACAATCGTCTGTATCGGCATTCACATGATAGTACAAATGATGTTTCAACTCTTCATATTCTTGTTCATTAAAATTCAGCCATGGTTTGTACCATTTTACCCGCCTGTAGACGTGAACAGCTTTGATTCGTATCAAGTAACAGCTGTGTTTTTGTTATCGAGCTATCAGTATATTATTTTGGTGTTGGTGCACTCCAAATCTCATCCTCATAGAAAAACTATCTTAAACAATAAACTGCTCGCGGTGTTTTTGTTTATTACATTTTCCGTAACGGTTTGGATAACCATTTATCCTCCATCGTTCCTTAGCCACCTGTTAGCTCTCAAAATGCCGCCAGTTATCGAATTTAGATGCTTTATTCTCGTGTTAGCATTCTTAAATATGGCACTTTCTTTAGCACTGGAGTGGCATGTTATTGATCATTTTGTTGTGAAATATTTACCGAAAACGAACGTTTGTGGTGCATTAAATCGCACTCGCAAAATGGCACATCATGTTAAACTGGCTGAAATTCAGTCTAAAACTATTGCTTGGTGGAACGACGCTTTGAATGCTTCAAATTCATCCAATTTTACTTCTGTGATTTCTGATGTATGAGTATTTCGACATGTTCAGGTGATTTACCGTTTTTCATTTTTTTTCAAATGACTAAAGTTTGCTGAAGCAACAAAATCGAATATTTTCATTTTATATTACTCCTTCTTGAAGAGAACTCATGAACCCTTAGTTTGTGACGAATTTCAAAGAAGACACTATATATCGTGCTGTTGGTTTAGTAATTTTTTTGAGGAGGTTTCTGGATCGTGGTTCGTCAGAATATGATTTTATTAGACTGATCGCAGATGAAGCGGATTTGTTCTTGGCCAAGGAGTAGAACAGTGCAGCTTTCCTTTTTCACTGCACGTTATCGTCTACAAATTTTTAGTAGATCTTGACTCAAAGCGTGCTAATTTTAACTGTAAGCCGAAGTTCAAAAATTTATGAGAATCGTCAAGTTCCGAAATTTCTGAGCTAAATTGCTAGTTAGAAACGAGTCGCATATTTATTCAGTCATAACCGAATAAAATTACTCACAGAGTGGCGTGTGGAATATAACTTATAGCACCCCGTAAGAATTATGTGAAGTATTGTAGTTAACGCAGATAGTAGCATATTTAGTCATAATGGAATATAATTAATCACAGAGCCTGTGTGATATAACTTATAGTACTGTGCACGAATTAGGTGAATTGGAGTTAACGCAGCTAGTGGCATATTTATTAAGCCATGACCGAATAAAATTACAAAGTGGTCTGTGGAATATAATTTATAACACTGTGCAAGAATTAGGTGAACTGCTATAGTTAACGCAGATGGTTGCATATTTATTTAGTCATAATTGAGTAAAATTACTCACAGAGTTGCCTGTGAAATATAACTTAAAGCACTATGCAAGAATTATTTATAGTATTACAGTTAACGCAGATAGTTGCATGTTTATTTAGCCATAATCGAATAAAGTTACTCACAGAGTGGCCTTTGGAATACAACATATAGCATTGCGTAAGACTTAGGTGATGTATTGTAGTTAACGCAGCTAGTTGCATATATATGTAGTTACAATTGAACATAGTTACAGTGCGCTCTGTGGAATATAACTTATAGCCCTGTGCAAGAATCAAGTGAAGTACTGTAGTTAACGCAGATAGTTGCACATTTATTTAACCATAATCGAATAAAATTACTTACAGAGTGGCGTGTGGAATATAAGTTATAGCACTGTGTAAGAATTAGGTGAAGTATTGTAGTTAACGCAGATAGTAGCATATTTAGTCATAATCGAATAAAATTAGTCACATAGTGGCCTATGTCATATAACTTATAGCACTGTGCAAAAGTTAGGTGACTTGGAGTTAACACAGATAATTGCATATTTATTTAGTCATAATCGAATAAAATATAAGTTGTATCACTATGCAAGAATTAGGTAAAGTTTTATTGTTAATGCAGATAGTTACATATTTATTTAGTCATAATCGAATAAAATTGCTGACCAGTCTGTGGAATATAACTTATAGTACTGTGTATGAATTAGGTTAAGTATTGTAGTTAAATCAGATAGTTCATATTTATTTAGTCATAATCTAATAAAATTACACACAGAGTGGCCTGCGAAATATAATGTATAGCACTGTGTAAGGATTAGATGAAGTATTGTAGTTAACGCAGATAGTTCATATTTATTTAGTCATAATCTAATAAAATTACACAATGCGTGGTCTGCGGAATACAATTTATAGCACTGTACAAGGTTTAGGTGAAGTACTGTAATTAACACAGATAGTTCATTATTATTTAGTCATAATCTAATAAAATTAATCGCAGAGGGCTCTGGGGAATATAACTTATAACACTGTGCAAGAATTAGGTGAAGTACTGTAGTTAACGCAGATAGTTGCATATTTATTTAGCCATAATCGAATAAAATTACTTACAGAGTGGCGTGCGGAATATAACTTATAGCACTGTGTAAGAATTAGGTGAAGTATTGTAGTTAACGCAGATAGTAGCATATTTAGTCATAATCGAATAAAATTAGTCACAGAATGACCTGTGTGATATAACTTATAGCACTGTGCAATGTGTGATATAACTTATAGTACTGTGCAAGAATTAGGTGAATTGGAGTTAACGCAGCTAGTGACATATTTATTAAGTCATAACCGAATAAAATTACAAAGTGGTCTGTGGAATATAATTTATTGCACTGTGCAAGAATTAGGTGATGTGCTATAGTTAACGCAGATGGTTGCATATTTATTTAGTCATAATTGAGTAAAATTACTCACAGAGTGGCCTGTGAAATATAACTTAAAGCACTATGCAAGAATTATTTAAAGTATTGCGGTTAACGCAGATAGTTACATATTTATTTAGCCATAATCGAATAAACTTACTTACAGAGTGGCGTGTGGAATATGACTTATAGAACTGCGTAAGAATTAGGTGAAGTATTGTAGTTAACGCAGATAGTAGCATATTTAGTCATAATCGAATAAAATTAGTCACATAGTGGCCTGTGTGATATAACTTATAGCACTGTGCAAAAATTAGGTGACTTGGAGTTAACACAGATAATTGCATATTTATTTAGTCATAATCGAATAAAATATAAGTTGTATCACTATGCAAGAATTAGGTAAAGTTTTATTGTTAATGCAGATAGTTACATATTTATTTAGTCATAATCGAATAAAATTGTTGACCAGTCTGTGGAATATAACTTATAGTACTGTGTATGAATTAGGTTAAGTATTGTAGTTAAATCAGATAGTTCATATTTATTTAGTCATAATCTAATAAAATTACACACAGAGTGTCCTGCGAAATATAATGTATAGCACTGTGTAAGGATTAGATGAAGTATTGTAGTTAACGCAGATAGTTCATATTTGTTTAGTCATAATCTAATAAAATTACACAATGAGTGGTCTGCGGAATACAATTTATAGCACTGTACAAGGTTTAGGTGAAGTACTGTAATTAACACAGATAGTTCATTATTATTTAGTCATAATCTAATAAAATTAATCGCAGAGGGCTCTGTGGAATATAACTTATAACACTGTGCAAGAATTAGGTGAAGTATTGTAGTTAACGCAGATAGTAGCATATTTAGTCATAATCGAATAAAATTAGTCACAGAATGACCTGTGTGATATAACTTATAGCACTGTGCAATGTGTGATATAACTTATAGTACTGTGCAAGAATTAGGTGAATTGGAGTTAACGCAGCTAGTGACATATTTATTAAGTCATAACCGAATAAAATTACAAAGTGGTCTGTGGAATATAATTTATTGCACTGTGCAAGAATTAGGTGATGTGCTATAGTTAACGCAGATAGTAGCATATTTAGTCATAATCGAATAAAATTAGTCACATAGTGGCCTGTGTGATATAACTTATAGCACTGTTCAAAAATTAGGTGACTTGGAGTTAACACAGATAATTGCATATTTATTTAGTCATAATCGAATAAAATATAAGTTGTATCACTATGCAAGAATTAGGTAAAGTATTATAGTTAAAGCAGATAGTTACATATTTATTTAGGCATAATCGAATAAAATTACTGATTGGTCTGTGGAATATAACTTATAGTACTGTGTATGAATTAGGTTAAGTATTGTAGTTAACGCAGACAGGGCATATTTATTTAGTCATAATCTAATAAAATTACACAAGAGTGGCATGCGAAATATAATGTATACACTGTGTAAGGATTAGGTGAAGTATTGTAGTTAACGCAGATAATTCATATTTATTTAGTCATAATCTAATAAAATTACACACTGAGTGGTCTGCGGAATATAATTTGTAGTACTGTGTATGAATTAGGTTAAGTATTGTAATTAACGCAGATAGTTCATTATTATTTAGTCATAATCTAATATTACAAGCAGAGTGGCTTTCGAAATATAATGTATAGCATTGGGTAAGAATTAGGTGAAGTATTGTAGTTAACGCAGACAGTTGAATATTTTAGTCATCGAATAAAATTACTCACATAGCGGCCTGTGGAGCACATGCATTGTAAATTTATGAGGTTCAGCGGCCAGCGCCGATTTCGGAGAATGTTCTATGCGTTGCTATTTTATTGCCTAAGATTCCGGTTGGTATCTGGCAAATCAGGGCGTTAAGCTGCCCCTTAGAGATTTTTAAAAAAAGCGGTTTTGTATTTCACCTGGCTGTACAATTAAAAAAGAAACTCACTTAATTTCGATTAACACTTTTCCAATTAGTTAATTTGCAAGAACATAATGTTACTTAGTTATTTTCCGAGTCGAAATACTAACTCAGATAGCTGACACTAAAGTACACATAACAAATCAGGTAGACATCAAGTCAATAGTGAGTTACGACTTTTTTGCTAAGAGAATTGCAGTTCAACTTAACTCAGTGTGAGTTTACATAAACTCACAATGAGTTAATTGGTGTATGACTTTATTTTTGAATCAAAAAATTGTCTATAAACAATAATAGGGCGCATCTAGTCAGATTTATCAACAGATCTAAGTCTGTTTCAATTTATGGTCAGAAATACGTCACACTTTTTGAAAACTGGGTGGACTTCGATTTCCTTGTCGTTAAAATGTTTCATATTAACTTGGTGTTTTGTTCATAAGTATGAGCCTAATTCGGGGGGCTACCGCTGCCCGAACCCCTGTTCTAAGCTGTTTTTTCTAGCGATATAACGTATTGCCCCTCAGGGCTACCTGGCCCAACATAACATTTCTATAATCATGAATTTCTTATTTTTGTTTTTATCTTAATTATTCTCAACTGCCGCTGGGGATTTTAGTGCAGTAAATTCGACGAAAATACGCACACGTTTATGGAAAACAACCCATTATATTATTTTGCCACTACCTGTGTCATTTATACTTTATCTATGTCCAAGCTGGAAATTGTGACGTCGACGGTACAAACACATTTCTATTCTTTTCTGAATTATATTTTGTGTCGATTAATATAATGGCAATTTTACTATTAATAACTCGGAAGCGAGGGTGAAACGTAGCAAGTGTGGTTTCATCAAGTGGTAATTTTGTGAAATCACCTTGTAACAGGCCTTATGTTTCATGTATGTTATACACTAGAACATTTGTAACCCTGAATTATTTGAAAACTCTAAAACTTCGTCAGCCCTAAACCCATCGAATACAAATGAAAACGCCAGAAGTATTAGCGCTGGGCTCAAGATAATCTAACCATCGTATTCATCGTACCAAAAAACCACATATAGGCCACTTGATGCCCAGTAAGCACTAAATAACGAAACAAATGAAAACTCGTTACATTTTGGAAATCGAGTTTGCCGATCGTAAAACCTACAATCCTCATGATAATGTATTCCTATAGTCAAGGTGAACTCTAAATAGCAAAACTTCGTATTCAGCGTGCTTGATAACTTAATAGACACTCGCAACGTAAAACACTCAACAACATATCGAATTTTGAAAAATGTCTATTTTTGGCAAGGGGTCGACGGTCATATTCGGGTTGACAACGACCCAAGGAGTTGTCCCATAAAAAAGTCGTGGTCAGAAAAGTTGTAAATCTCAATGAGTGAGGTGGTGTGTGAGGAGGTGACTGTGTGAGGTGGTCTTGTTTTTTTTGACGAAGCCTATGTCGCGAGATGCGGACTGCCCATTTTTAGGCTTGGTATTCTAGCACCCTCTGTGGTAACTCGGCTGGCTTCGTTCGCTCACTTTTTATTTACATAGGTAGGCATTAAATTCTCTAATTCTGGGGTTTGATTTACCTTCTTGTTTTTTTCATGTATCATTAAAGTTCAATTTTTACGGTAGTTGGGCATTCGCCAACCTAATCGCTTAGTATTTATAACATTTTCGATGTAGTTTATATTGTGGGTTTATATAGCGTTTTAAATTAAACAAATTATTGTCATAGAAAATCTTACAGAGTAAGCCGGGATGTATGCCGATGCAATAATTTAGCAAACAATAAAACGCATTACGTGTGCTGCTCTATAGTCGATATATTAGATACTGTGTTACTTAGACATTAATGTTACTTCGTGCTATCATTTCTGACAAAGTGTTCTGCGAAATAGTACTAACTTATTTTACGGCATAGTTTAAAGTCATGCAAGTATGTGTTTCGTATAATTTTATTTTTGATATTTCATCTGTGATTATGTTTTTGATATGCTGATATATAATTAATTGTGACTCGAGTGATGATTGCTTTCCTGTTCAATACTACTACGAATAAAGTTGTGGCTCCGCTAATTTAAAAGCAGCACATAGATATACTAGACCTCGGGTAGTATATTTCTCAACGGACCCCGTTCACGTCGATAGTTTTGACTGACTAGATAAAATAACAGTAATAAATTTTGAAACGTATTCCTGCAATCTATATTGCGTAAAATGTTACTTGATTAACCAACTACTATATGACACAGATCGTGTTGTCTTGTTATTTGGACATGTACAATGGGCAGGAGTGGTTTATACCGAATTTTATGCAAATTTTAGATTTAAAGTATATATTTTTGTCTTAATGTTCGTTTTATGACGTTGCTTGAGATTTTTGGCACAATCGTCAGGCTGTAACAATGTTTTTATCTTTTCCCAGGCTGTGCACTATAACTTTAAATATCGTCGGGCACATACCCGGGGTCTCACACATTTACAAATTCCGAAATCTCAAATCTCCCTTTTCCGGTAGAACGCTAAATTAAATTATCTTCTGGTCTAATCTACTTATATCATCACAGCCATCATGCACAATTTAAGCACTTAGACAACTTACATGTCATCAGTTCGCGATTTTTTAAATGTATATTTACTTCAATATACTTATATTAGCAGAATTATATTAAAACACTAACAATATGGAATTGTGATTGCGGATGTGGTTAAATATATTTTTGCAGAATGTTACTACTGCCCTCCGTATATGGATTTAGGCATTACAGCTTATCGTTGCCACTGTCCATCAGCTGCTAGACAATTACTAGCTTCTGACCAAATTCAGTGCTAAGATTTCTATCGTAACGACGTGTCGCAAAGGCGACGTAGATATTTCTATTGTACTTGTAACGACGAGCTTTTGGCTTTGGCTTGAATTTTCACAGTGAATATGAAGTAACGGCAGTAATCTTATGGTAGCAGTAACGATATATTCCGTGTATATAGTTACTCCTTCGGAGAAATAGAGTTCAAAGCGTTGTTCTTAATTTAACTTGCTTTCGACCGCGAGAAAGCGATAATTGCGACATCTCTTATTTAAGAAAAAAATACATACAATTAAAATTATATTGCAACATTTTGTGCGGAATTGTTTTTGCAGTGCAGTTCAAATTTTGGCTGCGTATGCGCTCTTACGCACAATCTTTATATTTATAACCCATTTTACTCCAAAAATATAAGCGCAGCACAATCATCGGAGGAACGGCGTTCTGACTTGAAATCACGAACGATCATACAAAAATATTTTTCGCAGCGAAAACACTAACCGTACATATATATTGTAGGCTCTGCGGTGTACGTTTTAATGTCCCATTGCTTATTCAGTTTACAGTAGTATGATACGAATACAAACGACTGACTGCTGCCAAAAGATTGAAGTGAACACAGCTAAAATGTATTGGAGGGAAAGTTTTCATTTTCAGACGGGCTGAAACAAAAAAATTCTTCTAGAAACGGTGTCCATACAACCCCGGCTTCCTCGACTCAACAGAGAAGCGATGACGCTTAGTCTCAAGGAACCAATTAGCTTATCAGGCCGAATCCCTGGCCCTGACGCGCGTGCCTATAATATGGCATAATTTATAGAGGTCCCCCAGGGAAAATCAACCCCTAGACCTATGTATAAGTCGATTCGCCATTCCCTATATACACTGCAGGAAGCCCATATAATTTTTAACTGGCAACAGTGACAGATGTCATTGTGCACGATCGGGTTCAAATTTTTACGGTCCTCCCGCTTTCTATCTTGACCAATTCCTCCGTGTTCATTTGATGTCCACATCGTTGAATTCAGTGTACCTACTCTTAATATTTCACGGACCGGTATTGAAATTATGTCAGCCTGAGTTATCTAGAACTTCTGATAAGTTTTTTTAACTTTTCAAGTATCCCTTAAACGCCATAACACAGACATAGTGTACCTTGGATATATATATATGGCTGGCGTTGGGAAATATGGCTAATATGGCTTGGGCAAGTTTACACTTTCTCAATGCACCAAGAACTCAGTGGCCTGCACATTTCCAAATCGTTAGTTGACATACATTTCAACATGTTCCTAGAGATTGAATCCAAATCTACGGACGTTGTCAAGTACTTTCTGCTCAAATTTTGCGCGCCATCGGTATACTGACACATTATCAATTTACACATTAGGCTTAAATTGTCCTAACATTAAACGAAAATTCCCGGGTTAATAAAATTCCTTAATGCAAATTCTTCGCTTATGATTACAAAGCTTCTCAAAGTTACTGGCTACGAATTTCGAGGGTTACAATATGTGATCATTTATCCACTTCGATCCTTTTGTTTAACCCACTGAACGGGTTATGCTCAGTCTTTACTAATTTAGACAAAACTTAAATTTCCAAACTTTTTATAACACTGTTTACTTCTATTGTAGAAAACGTGTGGTTGTTTGCCTGGTCTACGAACTACGGCAACTTAATAATTTTAGGTTTTGGTCACTGTCGGTGTTACACTGACCTTCCCACAATCTCTAAAATTAGAACTTTTCTACCAAGCAATTTCTGATATATTTTTCCTCAAGCCTGGAACTTTGATCAGTATAAAATGTTAGATGATTCGGTATAGATTTTCCTAGCTTTTGATTTGCCAAAACTAACTTTTCTGATCAAGGTCAACTAAATGAGGCCTGATCAATGTTCCAGGAATTAACACATTATTACTTTGGAGGCTAGACAGAAAAGCTCAATTGTGATGTGCTGCGCCATAGCTATTTTGATTTATGTTTTGTTTTGAATGATTCGCGGAAGCATGAATTTCAGAGGAAAATTCAACCCTAGTGTTCGAAAGGTACTCTCGCTTTCAAGCCAGAAGTGTTTAATGTTAGATTCCTACTGCACATTCAGTTGTTCAACGCCAGAGTTGTGTAAATTTCACATTTTTCGAATACTAGTTTTACATGATCGGGCATATGCTTTGGTTTTGCTCTTAACAGGCCTGATCCGGGATTTTACGCGCTGGAACTCATAATTAAGCCATGGATAAGAAATGTAGGCAAAAAATGGTTGAACCAACCACGAATTGGGTTTTGCTCGCGTAGTAGCTAAAATTATAATCTCCGAATAAATCGTTTATTGCACACGTTTTTGCATTGTGTTTACTCATTTGTCGGTGATCATGCCTATCTATATGTATATATCTGTATGTTTTGTCTACTTGTGTATCTGCAAAGTGACAGTGGCAAGAGATCGAATTAAGTAGAACATTAAATCGGCAGTATTTTTAGGATATCATGTTACTTGATCTGAAATTGACGCTCGGTTTCTCAGGAATATATAAGCTCAAAAGTATGACCGTCCGGGAATCGGATGCTATAGGTGAAAAAAATAGATAAGAAACGAGCCCTACGGGGTAATAGAAAGAGAGAAGCAAAAGACATGCTCAGAATAATACTACATTTTAACATGTAGCGAGCCGTCCGCCATTAGGTCATTCACATGTTAACATACAGACTCAGAATTGCAGGCAAACGCAATAGTTTGAGCCAATTTTCAACTTTCCAGCCCAACTTATAATCCGAAGCCTTGGTCTGTTTACACCGTTGAGCGCCCATATTCTGGCATATTAATGTATGTTAATGAATTTCCATGTAATCTGAGTATTTACGTATAACGTTGCCATATTAGAGCTATTTGCCCAATTTTCGCCTCAGTGCATTCATATGAGATTTCGTAGAATCCTCGAATTTTGGCTCGATTTTCTGAGGATAGTACCAGTAAGCCACTTCGTTGCCTAGTGATAAAGTTTCAGTGTTTCATAGGGACTAACATTGGCTGATGCAATTGGGACTTCGAGAAGTATTTTGCGCACCAGTTAAGCGTGTTTGTTTCTCTAGAATGTGATTACTTAGCTTTTTTAAAGCGAGAGCTTACTATTTCTTGTTTTTCTCTGTGGAGCATATTCCCCAAGAGTTAAGAGAAATAAGTTACATCACGTAATTATTGTAAAAATGTTTATTTTTAACAAGCTTTAAAGCTTTAATTCTCAACAATGAACTAAATTAAATTTTTGGAAAGATCTGATAGCTGTTCTAAAAGTTATCATTTTATTTAAACGGTTTTTGTCTTAAATGAAGCTTGTCGGCCCAGAAAACCCCATATCCGACACTAAAACCAACAATAAACGCACATTCAGGTGCTTTTCTCACGACTTTTCACCAAAAATTTCGAAAACGTCACTTTTTATGCCAAGTATGAACCAGAAGTGTGAAAAATATTTGCCACACAATATTTTTGAGACTCTCAAGGAGCCTGTCGGCCCAGAAAACCCCATATACGACACTAAAACCAACAATAAACACACATTCAGGTGCTTTTCCCATACTTCTCACCAAAAATTTCGAAAACGTCATTTTTTTATGCCAAGTATGAACCAGAAGTGTAAAAAATATTTGCCCAACAATATTTTTAACACTTGCAATGAATTTATCTGCCCAGAAAACCCCATATTG
>JASANE010007389.1:0-40841 GCA_030248225.1 Trileptium ribeirensis | reverse complement strand
GCTAGGAGTGATAACGTAATAGTCATCTAACAGTTAGTAATATTTCATACTATCGGCCCAGAGCGTCGAGTTACAACTCCAGGGCGAGTAATATCAGGTGGGCTCAGCGCTTAGTAGTTCGATTTGTTGGGTTGTCAGCCAGCCGGGGGCCGCTCAGTATGAAGTTCTACTCTTGAATAAACCGGGGCGAGTAAGGGGTGTGCATTCGAATAACCACATCAAGACACTAATTACCCCAATACCAACCTGTTGGACAGCCAGCCGGGGGTCTTAGGATTGAGCAAAACTAGTAGTAGTCAGTAGTCGACCGCTACTACACAGTTTTACTTAAGTAGTCTGCTAACCAGCCGGGCATGACTACATTACGTATTATAACTGAAAGTAATAGCACAATCCTAAGGCTCAAGTTACGGTAATCAGATAATCGTACAGTGTTCCAGGCAGAGCTGGGGGTATTGTTGTATCAGCACAAAAGAGCTAGTGACCAAAATAATGAAAGAGGCTAAATTAGGTGAAGATTACAGGTGGAGTTGTAGCGTGATCTGATAAGCGGCTGATTAGATAGTCAACGGGTACTTAAGCTCAATCGCGTGCTTTAATATATTATACTATTTTGCTAATAAGCATTCTTGCTACCTCTTTGGTGCTCGACTATCTAAGCCAAGAGTGTTTGGAACGTAGCCACGCAGCAACGCAAAATCTAGGGCACAATACTGATCACAAAAAGCAAGAACCGGCATACTACTGGCCACACCTCGTTCCCTACAATCTTCGGTGACGATTCCCGTCTCCATTTTTTATTACCGATAGCCGTCATAAGAAAAGTACCCACCAACCCTACCACAACCATAGCAATAAAATATAACACTAACTGTCTGGAAGCTACCAGGTTACGCAAACGGTTTTCAGGACCAAACCCACCCAGCCACCCTAAACACAACCCAACATCCCACCTAAAACCAAAAATAAAAGTTTCACTAAATTACCTATTATACGCATCCTATCCCACCAACTTCTTAATTCTTTAATTTTTCCAATTTTGTTGTGTTGTTTTAAAGTAATTTTCATATTTCGCACTAATTTCTTATCTAGGTAGCATGTTATTAGTTTTCTTTTATTGTGTTAGTCAGTTGGGCTCGATTGTAGTTGGAGTTGACGGCTAATACTTTCGAAAAGAATTACGCCATCATTGTTTTATTATTTTTATTTCGTGTGAGCAGGTTACATAACTACCAGAGATAAGGTAGCCTAGTCTAATAATTGCGGTTGTGCTTTATGAGCGCCGGCGTAATTGTTGAGAGTTAGCGTTCGGGTTTATCATATTATATCATAGATTTTGTTATAGTTGTTATAGTTTATCATACATTTTGTGGTTTTGCTCTGGGCTTATATGTTTTAAAACGGTCACCAGAGTTATTTACGCCAAAGAACTGTGTTATTTCGGAGAGCGTTACAGTTTATATTTTTATGATTTTACATTGACGGTGCACAGTTACGGAACGGAGTCATTGAGTGTTTGTTGGGACTTCACAAATAAGTGTCTTAACCCGAGTATTAATTAATTCTAGTAATGTTAACCTTCCTTGTAAAAAGTATAGGAACTGTAGTGGCAAATAATCGGTATTAAGAGTGATAATAATAGCTATTGTATTAGGCTTAGCAAGAGTGCACTATTAGTGTCTTAGCAGTTTCTGGGGGGTGGAGATGCTCCGACCTCCCCCAGATTCTGGAGGGGGTAGCTCGGACCCCAGCCAATTTCTGGGGGGTCGGTTTATCAGCAGCTTCCTATATACCGACCCTCCAGAAATTGGGGGGGGGCGTTTCCGGCCTTCCCCAAAAAAACGGGGGACGGGGGAAGTCAGAGCTACCCCCTCCAAAAACGAGGGAGGGGTCGGGGCATCTCGAACCTCCAGGAACTAGCGGAGGGTGTCAGGCCGAAAACGCTCGTATCATCAAACAAGGGCTAATATATATGTCAGTGCAGGGAACTGTCATACTCTTCTCTAATGCACTTTTGGTCTTAGTAATATCTAAAAATTCGGCCTGTGTCGAGTGAGGAACTCCGAGGTTGAGTATTAGCAGGTGGGGTTGTCTTCGTGAGTAAACCCGGGGCGAGTAAGGGAATTCGGACGACCACGTCGTCAGATCTCTTCTCTTTTCATAACCATCTGTTGTGCCAGCCGTCCGGGAGCCGGAGGATTGAGAGACAAATAACTGGAATAGTAGTAGACCGCTAATAGCCAGTTCTTATAATAGTGTAGTGTGTCACCCGTTCGGGGGCGACTACACTAATATAAGGCAAGTATTAGCCTAATCCTAAGGCCTAGATTAAGGTAATTAAATAATCGTATACTGTGCCAGCCGTCCGGGGGTCACTGTATCAACTCAAAAGAGACTTATTAAAGTAGCAGCTAACCTAAATTATAATCGTTATCACTTAATTTTAACGCAGTGTGTCAGCCTGACGTGGATCATTGCAGGACCAGTATTAGTGTAAATCTCTAAGGTCTATGTTTATATATTCATATACTTGCACAATCTGTCAGCCGTCGGGGGCGATTGTATCAACCTCAAAAGAGGAGTAGTAAAAGGTAAATAAGCTAACCTTAATACTAATAAGGAATGAATCAGAACGAGCTAGAACAGTGCGCTCAAGTGGCTGAGTTAGCAATAGAGCTTAAATCAGACAAAAGTTACCGGCGGAGTAGTGACCGTGATCTAAGTAGAACGGTACTAAAAATAGTGCCTTAATTCATAGCCTAACGGTTTTAATATCAAGTCTTGCGCCTTAGCGTTTTATATTTCGTTGTACTAATAAATATTTTCTACGTCTTTGGTTTTCAAATATATGAACCAAGAGTGCTTAGTATCTAGCTGCGCAGCATCGCCACTTCCGATGCGTAGTCACAGATCACGAAAGTAAAAAACGTCCGCCATCCAAGCTGACCCACCGGCATACTGCTGGCCGCACATCGGGCCACACCTTCTTCGGTGACGATTCCCCTCTTTGTTTAATTTCCGATAGCCGTCGTAACAAATAACCCTCCAACCCTAACCCCATCTTTCCAACATAAAATAACATGCTGAACACGATGTCGTGTAAAAGTGGGATAAATTAATATTAAAATAAAAGTGTTCAGTATTTATCGGAAACTCAAAAATCAACACCCAGTCCTAAATAAGGCAGAAGCCAAAATAGAAGTTATCTATATCGTAGTAGAATTTATTAGACGTCATAACCAGGACGTGCAATCGGCGGTAAAAGCAAAGAACGTCGATCAGAACGGAGAGAATAAGCAAGCAATACCAAGTACAGAAAGCCCAACAACAATAGCGAAATCGAGCGCAATGGAACAACTCAAAAATACAATTTAGACAATTCGATCCGTGCACGCCAGATCGAAAAAGAACAATGGAACAAAGAAACTGTACAGCAAACGTATACGAGCACGTTCCAAGAAGAAATGAGCGCAAATGAGTTATTCACAATAACCGGCGACGAATAAAGAACTTCAAGAAATGATACGCGAAAGACAGTTGCAATTCATAAAGAAACATACAATTTTAACGGAGAAGTCTACGATTTTGCCAAAGCTGGGACCAAAACGAATCAGAAATCCCACCGGCTCAATCGAAAAGAAATTCGGAAAGCGAACCAATCGGGGAAGTTCAGCAAAATCAACTGCCAATATCGAATCGTCCTCAACAAATCCAACGACCAAAGATCGTAATTCAAGACAAAGAATATTACGGTCCCTTCAGCTTGGGTTTTGAGCAATGACAAAGAATCGGAGCAAGCACAAATGACAACAATAGTCGGTGATCAAGGAACAATCGGCGTAGAAATCCAACAAGCACAAGAGCAACAACCGCAACCGAGCACGAGCAATAAAGACGAACAAACCATCGGTGCAAACCAAATTCGAACTGGCCGAATCGCTGCGAGTCAAACAAACGAGTCGATGTAAACCAACAACAAGTCGGTGCAAGGCAAGAAAGCATCGGTGTAAGCGAAAATCAAATGCGATTCGGCGCAAACCAAACACTATTCAATGCAAGCCGAGATCAATTCAATGCAAACCGACATCAGTTCGATGTAAACCGAGACAAAATTGATGCAAACAAAACCAATTCGATGCAAATAAAGAAAGACTTGTTGCAAACCAAACATAATTCAATGCAAACCGAAACCAATTCGGTACAAATCAAGAACAAATCGGTTCAAATTAAATAAGATTCGGTGCAAACCAGACACAAGTCGGTGCAAGTCAAACACGAGATCGATTAAACCATGAACAAGTTGGTGCCAATACGAAAGAACGACAAGTGAATCGAATCGCAAACACCAAACGCGACAATGAATCATGACGCGTTTCAAAACAACGACAACAAAGCGTAACGTATTTCAAACGGTAGCGCATTTGAAACGGTGAATGTATGGAATCAAGCACAAGCTCCGTACGCGACAACAAATTTCGGTGCAACCTAAATGGCAACCCTATACGTGACAACGACTTGCGGTGCTTTTCAAAAGGCAAGTACATGGAACCAAGGGCAAAACATAGCAACCGCTGCAATACAAAACGCGTATATGGATATTGCGGGATTGCAAATCTTCTGGCCGAGCATGACTATTCCGTGCGCCCCATTCCGACAAGATCCTAAACGAAGGAACCCATTACAACCGATCAAAGCGTTAGCACCATTCCACGTGCTTGGTATTGACATCATTGGTCTCCTACCACCAACACAAGCTGGCAACAAGTACATTATTTGCTTTATGGGTTACTTCGCGAAATGGCCCGATACAGTTGCAGTACCAGATCAAATGGCAAGCACGATTACCAAATTATTTATCGAAAGAATCGTGTGCCGACATGGAGACTCTCGAGTAGTATTAACCGATCAAGGCTCTTGTTTTACTGCCGAGAACTTTCGAAAGGATTGGCGCAAGTCGGGGCAAAAAAGGTGTATTCAGCGCAATATCATCACCAAGCGAACGGATTGATAGATAGATGGAACCAAACAGTCACAGCGATGCTCAAACCAACAACAGAACTAGTGCCTGACAAATGGGACGAATTCCTCGAACCACTATGTTTCTCACATTGAACAGCAGTTCTTCCAAACCCCATTTTTCTATTACATAGTCGCCATCATGAACTACTTGGCGGAAACAATCCATGGATACCTAACGGCAACTACAGACAAGGAATATGCACCACAACTAATTGACATGTTAAAAGCGGCATAGGAACAGGTATGAAAAACACTATTCCTAACGCAGAAACAATATAAACGGTATTTCGATCAGAGGGCAAGGGAAAGAACGTTCAATAATGGTGAACTTGTCTTAATGAAAAACCCAAGTAAATCATCGATGGGCACTAATAGTAGCGTTTATCACCCGGAATTTGATACTCTTCCGGGTTGTCGAAGTCAAATTTCTGAACATTTTACTAGTGAAAGTCCGTAGCGCAACTCAACGTCCAAAATGGTATAATCGCACGGATTTTCGGTGGTGATGAAGACAATTACGCAGGTTATGAAGCAAAGTTAGGGCGGGTTTAAAAAGATTCATGGCACCGCTTAGCTTCCGAAGATTACTTTTGTGGTAAATGCAAAGGTTCATGGAAAGAAGATATCGAGACAGGTCTGGCAAATGGGTGCAATGCGATAAGTGTTTTCTATAATTCCACCAAGCATGCGTAGGACTAGAGGATGATCCCCAGGAAGCTTTATGGTACTGCTTCCCATGTATAATAATTTACACAAAGCAATAACATATTTTATACGGAGTAGTACGTGACCACACATACGTAACTAGGGCCGACTTTGACTGTAAATATAATCTTGTAAATAAGAAAAAATTTGGTTACATGTATCCAAAAATAATCTCGAACATAGTAGAAGAAAATACAGTGTATTGAGTATAAAATGTATTTTTATTAATTATAGTGAATTTATACTAGCCGGTAATTCGGCAAGCGAATGCGAAAATATTTAACCAACATATTGATAGTGGTGTTAGCGGCGAGAATCTGGGCGAGTGGCAAAACGAACGTAGGGCAAGAAGCGATAAACACGACAACCGTAAGAAAGAATTGCGGTGTTACAATAGCGCGACGATTAGTTCTCCGAACGAGCGATTCCTAAAACAGCAGCGGACCAAAATCCTAAAGGCATTGGCAATCGAAGAGAGCCAACAGTCGGGGAACAAAAAACAAATGAACCAGTGAATCAAACGAATTCGAATTAGCAAGCGGCGACTATAAGATCGAGTCAACAATCGATGATTGAAGAACGATCGTACAAGTGGTGAACGAAATGTATTTGTTCTGTAAACAAAACAGCGGTCCAACAATCGGTGGCTTAAAAGAATAAACGAACAATCGGTGCAATCATAAAGTTACGAAGTTAAAATGGCTGCACAACGTCGATACCGACTCAACCATAATCCGACTCCGATGAATTTCACACCGGGCCCGAACAAGTAACAATCATAATTGAAACGAAGGAAAGCGCAAGACAGTTCGCTGAAATCATCTATTTGGCAAGGACGAAAATTGTTTCGATTGCAACGATGGTGGCAAGAGTTTCGCTGTTCAAGTTGAAAGCGGTGGCGACAGGAAAAACGTCGAACGAAGCGTTTTGCGAAAAAAATGGCATTCACCCAGATTGCCTTTCGTAGATGAATGAAGATGGTTGGAACGATACGACGAGCGAGATAGCTGGAAAATATATCCGATACGTGGCAATCCAAACAAGCGATGGCAGGTTGGGCATTGTCGATATCGCACGATTTGATGGACGAATGCCTGATATACTTTATAAAGAATTGGATCCATAAAGTGGAAACAATATATTATGGAACGAAATTGAATGCGGAAAGCTTATGTGGCACACGATATTCAAACAAAAAGAACAACCGTATCTGGCGGTGTTGACGACAGTTGTTGTGGGCGATTTCCAAAGACGAGAAAGAAATGCGGACAAGAAAGCGTGACGATACAACAAGTGGAAAAATATTTAGTCAAAAAGAATTGTGTAATGGTTGCATACTGCGAGCAAATATATGACACCACGAAACAGTTCGCACCAATAGGGTCGAGATATCAAGGTGGACACTAGAACGAGTTTGCATAAACAATAACTCAAGTGGTCCAACACAGTCGCGATGCAACGCTACTATTCCCTGTGATACTCGCAATGGCGTGCCGAGCGAACGAAACGGCAATAACGAGAACAGAAAATAAAGAAGTATGGCGTTTGGTCGAAAAGGTGATAAAAAGAAGTATCCACGGCATAGAACGCCGAGAGTACGAATCGAAGCAAGGTCACAAACAATGGAAGAAGAACAAAAGAAAGTTGAAACGTTTACAAAGATTCAACAAGAGTTCGACCGAAAGATCGAGCCTTACTTGCAAGAGAAGAAACAATTGGTAAGCAGTATGTTCGAATTACGCTCGGATCGATCAGTGAAACAAAAGGAATTCGATGTGAAGAACTTCCGATTGTGGCAAGTCGACGTAACAGTAGCGGAAGAAGAAGAAAAATTCAACCACATCCAGGAAGACGTCAACTAAAAGAAGACATTTCTGCAAGATATGCCAATAAAAAACCGCGGACCAAAACGAATCAAGATATCCAAGACGAGTTGATGAAACAACGATCTCTAATCGCAGTGGGTACGGGCCGTATTTGTAAAAGGCAGGTAAATGGTTGATGTTGGATTGCTATATAAAGGAAAATGAGTTTAGTTACGCCCTATGTGTTAATTCAGTGTCGAAAAGAAGCAAAAAATACAACGAACCCATGAGTTGTATAGCAAATTTAAAAATTTGTTAAAATAAGAGCAATCTTTGAAAATAAGTCCAACATCGGTTCATACTGTATATAGGTTTTTTGATGCGTTGAATATGATGGGTTAGTTATCCTTAGTGTATTTCGTGCTATTCAATGGATTTCAGTGGTTTTCAATGGGTTAGGATCGATAAACCCGATTTCCAGAACAATATGTATTAGCTGTTTTATGTAAGCCAGAACATGCAAGCCATCAAAAATGTCCTGCATATAGGTTGTTTGTATGCTGAATTCGATGAACTGGACAGTACATACCTATCATCCACGACGGCATTGCTCATGAACGGTTGTATCGCGCAACACAATCATCATTCGGCTGTCAATTCAGGAAGTTATACATTTGTTGAGCATCTGCTGGCGACCGAAATATATAGGCAATCGTGGTTTTGAAGCTCACTTTTTCCTAATTTTTCAGGCAACAGCCTAGGTCGTTTCATCACCAATCACCTATCGTTGGGCACCACTTTAAAACTTCATTATAGTAATAGCCACATGCCAAGTATGAGCCTGATTTACCCTCCTTAAAGTCGCTCCAAGGCTATAAAACATATGAAAATTCTATGTTTTATGTTGCAATTTATTCTTCCAATTTCTAATCGCAAAAATTAGCATTATAAATACGTTATATTAGCTTACTAGATAGATAAGATTAGGGCAGTGACAACATAATTATTTGTAAGAAAGAAGTGCTTGTTTACGCGGTCTCACTCTAATGAAATCAAACTTTGTTGCACTTCACCGTGAATCGTACTATTTTCTTAATCACGCCTTGGTGAAGCTTACTTGGTCCGGAGGATCCTAGCTTTAGATATGTTTGGTATACAGTTGAAGACAATGTGCTGTGGAGTTTCTTCAGTATTTTAAGTTTCACAAAGACTTGGGCAAATGTTTTATATTATGTTATTATATACAATTATCATACCTACCTGACTTCCCGAGATCCAGGGTAAGCTTGTCGATCTAGATCAAACTCCGCCACATCCCCCGATTTTCAGCGTTTCATACCAGTTGTCTAAAGGGGTTCGAGCGCCATTGTCGCGCAAAACGGATATAGATCACACAGCATTGTCCACCTTGCGACTCTCTAATGAACTTTGTCACGGCCGCTACCACTAGTCAAGATAATCAACCAAAAAGATTCTCCTTGGCAGGTTCTCACTAGATATGCATAGTATGTGGCACAACCACTGAAGCTGGCCCCTCCGCGGGCGCCATATGACAGGTGCTTGTTCTGATTCAGCGCTTGAGTTGCAGGCCAACGTTGTTACGTCCAATGTTGTACGTCTGTACTGCAAAACTTTTCAAATGTGTTAAGTATATACTTGTCTTGTAGGTTCGTTGCTTTGACTGGCCGGGATTGGCATGCACACAGCAGGACTGATCAGTTTCGCGCTGGCAAGTTCGCTGACAGCGAAAATACCAGCAACTTTTAGATGGTCGAGTAAAATCGTTGATGTAGGAAGCGGTCTGTTTAGTAGCTGCAAGAAGTCTTGACGCCCGCCAACGACTGTTCTTTGCCTCACCTCGCTGATGATGTTATCGCTTAAGTCGCAGATCGTGTCACAAGCGCTAACAGCTTCTGTAAATCTCCGCAGAATTTTGAACAGTGCTGTCAGATCGCCTGCGCGGTTGGCACAACATTTATATTAATATATATTTGTCGTTATACATACATGTCTGCAGCAGTATTATTCCATTCCATGACTGAGATGGTCAAATAATGCCACAATTCGCTTAAAATTGCACCTTTTGTTGACTGGGGATAAAAATTTCACGTGAGCAAAATCAGAAATTTAATGAATCAGTCAAAATTTCGAAGCGGGCGGTGCCCGCATGGGGTCAGTCGCCCGACATGCGGAATTAGCCTCCCTTACATGTATACCAGAACCCAGGGCCAGTTCCAGCATGAAGAGATGGCCATTAAGCTGATTATGTGCAGTGACTAGCAAGATAATATACTTGGGTACATGAATTCATTTTAACCGAATTCTACAACATGGGGGTAACCACATAAAATCATGTCATGCGCACATCCATCCGGCTTCTCTCGCTCTTCTAAAAGACTGCAAGAAGATCTCTATGTCTTAATTGGTTATGATGATTGGCCGTGTTCGTATTCGTAGGCCCTTTTAAAAACGCATCTGGACCATAATCCTCAATCCGAACTCGTGTAAGGGGTTTATATAGGTACACAATTTTATAGAGCCTTAATTTGTCTAAAAATGGACCTTATTGGACTGATCCGTGGCTGAGATACAACTAGAAATTTGTTTTTCAAATCCCATTTTGACCAGACACGAGCCCGTTCGGCGCACTTTTACAGGGGGAGGTGGAACGCGTTTTCGGCACTAATACAGGTCACAAATAGAGATCTTAAGCTTTCGTTTGAGCCATAATGCGAGACGATCAGATGTTGCAAGTTTATGCTATGGATGTCATAAGGAAAATCTACAAGCTGACAATCCCAAATTTCACCACATGAAACGCAGAATTTTTCGTTATCGTTAACTTTCGGAATTCAGCGTGTCAGCTAATACCTACCTACAATTAAGGAAAGGTTCGTCAAGTTTTCGATCTTGATTTATCTGTAATTGCTTGCTTATTTATTGTTTGCACCACTTAATTTTCATATGGTTGAATTTTCTTTCAAAATTTCTACATCAGTCTGTTTCTGCTTTCGCTAAACTTATTGTATTAATAGTGGGTGAATATATTTACTATTGTATATACCATAAGACGGATTTATTATGTACAATCCTGAGTAATCAGTGAGGAATGAAACTCCAGTTTAACATACTGGGTTTTGCAGCCTATGAGAGTTTGACTCGTATGGTTTGGTGACCATGTTTCCCAATCAACAAGGATCATATCGACAGCTACAAGTTTGTTATATACCACTCTTTTGTTTGAGCAGCTATTTTTGACACGCAGTGTTTTTTCTGAACAGCTACTAGTATCTAGCATGCGAGTTTGTAACGGAGCGAGTGTAGTTTCATTTATAAGTTATTTAGAGTGATTACCTGCAAAAGGCTGTTCGATGTTTGTAAATGCCACCCTGGAACCGCTGGATACCTGCCTGAACCCATTTAGAAACCTAAAACCTCATTGACACTAAACCCATGGAAAACAATGCATGGAGTAGTTGCACTGATCTCTAGATAACTAAGCCATCGTTCGTATTCAGACTATCAACCGGAAAAACCTATATAGGCAATGCTTGATGCCCAAGAACATAGCCAAACTACTGAAGACAAGCTATATTCTGTAAACGTAGATTTCATTATATAAAGCCATGAAATCCGCTAAATGTAGATTTCATTACATTATGTCTAAATAAGGTACGGTGTACCTCGTTCTAATCGCTGCCGAGGAAAAAGGAATTAAATTTTGGCAATTTTTCGTACTAATTGCAGCTAGGTCACAACAATGGGTATATAGGTATAGATTTTCTGCGTTGCTAGATCGGATGAGAGAAAATGTACTTGTTTGATGTCTAATCTCTCAGGCGCTATGACCCTAGACCGTAGAAATTGATGCTTAAAATTGTGTTTCTTGTAAGTTATGTGTAAATTTCGAGCAAAAAGCGGTCCTATGTCTTTGATACTTGTGTGTTGAAAATCGCCGCAATGTTATCTTTTATGTGTAGCTATCGCATGTCTTAATTTAAACCATACTTAATTTTGAGCTTTTAAATAATTACTGAACGCAAATTAAGCGGCCCTGTACTATTAATGATAATATTCAGGGAAGGGCACACAAGCTAGCCGCTGCGATCCGGTCTTCATTCGGCGCACGTGTTTCTATTTTTATCTTTTGATTGATTGAATAAACCAAGTATATGTTCCATGTAAAGTTATATGGTTTCTGTTATTTGTACTTTGTTTGACATATAATTTACTGATATATTTGTACTGAAAATTCTTATATAGCACGGCTTTTGTACTCTTTTCAGTGTAATGTTTAGCAATCGGGCTTTATCTAGTGATCGTGTTAGCGAAACGTTGAGTTTTCATACAGCTGCATCAGTGAGTTCGCTGCTTGCTAGCGACGATATTTCTGCTCCCATCATCGAACGCTCCAATGACTATAGCAGTAGTCGTAATAACGCTAAGTTTGAGTCTGAGGCTCGTGCATTAATCATTCCTCCAACAAAAACAACGAATAAATCATTAATAGCCCCTGGCGGGTCTTTGAAGTTGTATCATAAAACTGGAAAACGTCTTATTTCAACTTCTTCAATCGTCGCAAATTGCAATACGAAAACTGACAACGAAATCTGCCGGGAAGAACGCGATTACATAAGTGCAAGGCCCCGGTCGAACTCAAAACTATCACTGCAAGTAACAATTCCTACCTGTCGAAGTGATGACAAACCTGTTCACAAAGCTACAGAAACGAATGCCGTTGAGCTTTTTGAAGGACCGTGTATCGCGCATAAATTGCTAGACAATGACAGTAGTGTCAATGAGGAATCTCGTAATTCGTCAGATAATAACTCTCATTATAAGAGTGGAGCGTCGCAGTTTCATTCTGGCAGTCGGGAAAATGCTTTTGATAAAGACAAAATGGCTAAGGAACAAATTAATGAAGGTGGTGCGCCAAACGGTGCACAGTCAGGACAATCGGGAACTGAAAATGGAGAAGCGGAGCTAGCTGATAACCAAGGTGGATCGCCTAGTGGTACTGCCTTGGCATGCCGCAATTGTTGGGATACTGAGGGCGATCTGATTAGTCCTTGTCTGTGTTCTGGAACCAACGGATATGTCCATCGAGATTGCTTAGAGGTACGTTTGGTATAATTTGTAAATTTGTTATGACATAAAGTTTATTTTAGTATAATCGTGTTCTCATATTGCATCTGTGGTTTACCAAAACATTCTAAAATTAACTATGTAACTAATGTTAGGCCCTATCGATGGTGTGAAATGTGTTAACAAATTAGAAGCTGTTCATTATAATCAAGGGAATTAATTTTAAAGTAATGCGCTGTTCGTAAACGTACAATATCCCGTGCCACCATATTAAATTTGAAATATTTCTGGTAGAAGTCACAGAATGTGTCTAACAGATCATAGTAAGTCATTCTCTGCATTAATTGAGCCAAAACTATCCTGTATTTGTGGTCTGGGTTTTATTTTTATGGGGTTTAACTAATTAATGGTATCGACAATATTCACAGTATTCGTATCTGATTTTCTGAAGTGTCAAACATACGGATTCATACCGATAACACTGTTGGAAAACTTGTAACCAAAAATTAACGTATGTGTCAATTTTTTAGCTTTCTCTTGCTACTAGTAACGTTAGCTTACGCTATACGTTAAGTATTATCTTCAGCTTAAATTTACCCCAATTTGTGTATTATCTGCAACATATTCCATTTTTATAAATCGAGGTGCTTTATAAACTGATATTTATAAAATTTTGTCGTAGAAGTTTTGATTGGGGTGGTTTACACAGGCATTTTCATTTTATGAAGACGCATAAACCTAAGGAAATTTTTATAATAAGGCGAGGCCTTGAGGTATTTACCATAACGTATTGGTTACCAAACTGCAAAATTTGTAGCCCATCATTTTAATTTGACATCTTTACTTTCCCGGTATCCTGTTGCCCTGCCCTGGTTCCCTCGACTGATGGGGTTCCCTCACTTTTTCCATCGCCCCTTCCCTTCAAATAGCCCGGCGCCTCCACCGTGATTTCCGCTCCAGGTCCATTAAATTCCCTAAATTATGCGTCTCAATACAATATGCTTAATAATGAAAGAAGTCCGCTTTAGCGAACAGTCCTTTATGATGCAGTTCTGAACAAGCTGCTTTTACGTCTTCAAAGCTGCTGCCGCCTCCCTGTACTATATTGTACGTATTGGTAATTCAGGTTACCTGCAGTTGATGTAGTTACATCATAAACAATGGTCAACGCATCACTGGAGTGTCCGGAGGCGCTTGTTGTTGCACAGCAGGAGGTATTTTGAATAATGTAGGCAACTGCGACTGCATAAAGACTTTACTGTAGCCGGATGTTGATCGCCGTTGGCGCTTTGGGGGCGGCCCATTGACACTGCTACCGCTGCTACAGGCCGCACTGTTATCACTATTAGGCGTGCTAGACCTTTTTACGTACTGTCACTGGTAGTACGGCTAATAAGATTTTAAAGATTCTGGCATACGCTTGCGAGTCCACGTTTTTATGCAATTCTACGTAATATTATATAATAAATATAAAAACTTTTTATGTAGATGCGTTGAGTCTTCCCGGCGTTGTTGTGCCCCAAATCGACGCACGAACAGTATAGGGAATACATGCGTTTCAATCAAACCTGACAATGTTTATGCTACGTATACGTAAAAGACACTCCCCCGCGTTAGATTCGAGCAGGGGCAGATGGTCCACTAAATTTCATTGAAAAGAGGTTCCAGGTGTATATATATACGTACTTTTGTAATTTGAACAAAATATAAATAAATCATTCTCTTGGCGGTTGTTATAACAATTTTGAACAATACTTTTTGAAACGAAGTGAGTGGAGTTTCCACTGAGGGCGCTAGGGGGAAAATCGGGAAAATTTTTTTTGTCTGTTTCTGTCACACATAACTCATCATCGTGTATGTGCATTTCGATACTTTTTCTTGCGATAGTATATATAAAGTTTTGAGAATGCGCGCTTTAGCTGAACGTGAACAGCTCCGACCTCATCTTAGAGGTCAAAATAAAAACAGATTTTAAGGTTCTTTGCCAAATTTGGCAATACCGGTACGAGTCTACACAGGTAATATCTAGCGACACAAGCTTCACGTCGAAAAACTAAACTAGCAGACTTTGCTGACCATGACTTTATGGGGGGCCGCGGTGGGCCTGAATATATGGGCCGTCGACCTTTGCCAGAAATAACGATTTTCGATTTTTCAAATTTCGACCTTACAATGAGTGTCTATAGGTTATTCAGCATCAAGAATGACCATATATAGGTTTTATAGGCAAGCTGAATACAATGGTTCGTTTATGTAAATATTTAAATACTTTGTGCGATTTCAAATTTTGATGGGTTTAGGGTCCACGAAATTTTAGGGTTTTCAAAGAGATGAAGTATATAAATCAAACTCAAACATATTACAAGTGGTTACACAGAAATGCCGCTTGATGAAACCACAATCGCTTCGCTTCACCCTCGCTTGCCAGTTACTAGTTTATTTTCCTGGTTATCTGGATGTGAAATTTAACGAACTTACAATAACTTTTTTGGATACATTATAAGATGCATCTAATAAAACAAATCCTGTCTTGATTTTATAGGCATGGTTGCGACAAAGTGGTATGCGATCGTGTAACGTTTGTGGTGGTCGATTTCCGGTGATAACCCGCATGAAGCCGGTCCGTCAATGGAAAATCCTGCCGCATTGTGATAACCGGGTTTTGGTCTTTCTTGGCCTCACGCTTACAACGTTATTTCTTATTGGTTGGCTGCTTTACGGCATCGTATCGACGCTTATTCGTGATCACAAAGACGATCTCGACGTAACACATTACACAATTTCGTTCGTCTGGCTGGGTGTTATTGTTGTTACATGGATTCCTCTGTTCGTTTCCACACGAAAACATTTAGTGTCGGCGTGGCATAATTGGAAACATCAGAATCAAGTTGTACATGTAAGTGTATTGTAGGTTTTCTCAGTGGAAAACAGGATGAGTTCGCACACTGTGTCATAAAAATACACACCAAAATGTACACGTCCGGGTTACGCGGTTTTTATTTGAAACCAGTTTAGGAAGCCAAATTAAATTATAGATTCGGAATAATAGCTGAAAATACAAAACTTTAAATTTTAATCTCAGTTCTATGTATATTGTAAGTGCGTAACAACAGTAAATGGATGGGGGATTGTGTGTTTTATGCAGCTAGAAATAGAGAAAAATTTGCAACTGTAAGTTTATAAGGTTATCTGCTAAAAAGCTTAGTATCACGCTGAATTTTACTGCAAATTTTAATATGCACTAAGCAGGGAGTAACCGGAATTCCGGTTCCGGTTCCGGCGAAAGTCGTGTTCCGGTTGCGGTTCCGGCAAAGGGCAAAAACCATACCGGAACCGGAATTCCGGTTTAAAAATTTTGTTTGAAATTTTCCACGTTTTTGCTTCATCCTGTAATCCAAACATATGTAATATATTATGCAATGATCAAGCTCCAATACAACCAAGCAAACGAAAAGATTAACTAACCAATTTGCCGTGTGAAACGTAAGTAGGGCATATAATTTGAGCAGGAATTTTTCATAATAACCTGCAGGAGTTTGTTAAATCAAAGCCAGGTCGATGCTTGTAGCAGCTATTTTACACATCCAGAAGTCTGTGGGATGCGTTTGAATTAAACCGGTCCAACTCGGTAACAGAGTATGGGTTACGCAGAAGTACGTAGGGTATGCTTGGCTAACATAAATTGCGTCAAGCACCCGCCAGTGCGCTTGTAAACTTGGTAAATCAGTCTAAATTGAAGTAATAACCTAATAGTAATCATAATAACCTCAGAAAATCAAACCAGTGAGGCGGATCACAGAGGAGGGTGGGTGGGGTGTGTTGAATAGGCGGTCCAGGTAGGAGAGAGTGGGGTCGCGGAGGAGGTGGGGGGTGCGCGGGGCGGCCTCCGTGGGGCCAGGCGCCGCCAGTGCGCTTGTAAACTTGGTAAATCAGTCTAAATTGAAGTAAACTAACGTTATCTGCAACGCAGCTAGAAACAGCTTTCTTGGCAATGAACTGTATTTATTGAAACTGTGCGAGCAGAATCACAGTGTGTCTCATATATAGCATTCTGATTAGAAAGTTATCATTATTATGATCTAACTGACTGGCACTGTTTGTCCAACGCTAGCCTAAACAGTGTTTCTGACCACTGATCAGAAAATAACCTTCTATCTATTATTTTCTCTTAGATTCATAAACCAATAATTTTAAGTTTTCTACACAAGAACATGCAACAAACGTATGTGTAGTAAAGGGAGGCGACTGGAGACAGAGCGAAAGTATATTCTACGCTCCAAGCTTTGTAAGCACATTCGATGTGACGCAGTATACGCAATGGTGTATAGTGGAAGACATTTTTTGCTCTGAATGTCCAAAAACCGACATATTTGATCGATAAATAAACATTATTAGCTTCCTCAGTCTCTTTAAGGTTTCAGAAATGCAATAATACCATCGCAATACATTAAGTTTAATGTAAAAGTTATTTTTAATGCCTTTTAAATCCACTATACCTTCATTTCTTCCAACATCTGTTTTACTATATATAAATTTCGAAGACCAGGTTCCGGTTCCGGTTTTGGATCCGGTTTAAATGGACGGTTCCGGTTGCTGGTTCCGGTTCCGGTAAATTTCGGTTCCGGTTATTCCCTGGCACTAAGTTAGCACAGCTAAAATTAATGAAAACCGTGCGGTACAGTTGTAAGCTCGCCAAACTCACCTTATTAGTGGTGCGGCCGCAATTCGGTTTCAGAAGACGATATTTAATATTTGAAGATTATGATTTTTATATTGGATTATGTTCGAAAAACGTAATTCCGCTTGGTTGTGATTTTTAGATGGATCATATGGCAGGTATTAAGACTTATGTCGTAAATTTGTAGCATGCCGGTTCCAAGATTCGCCGCGTACATCGATGCAACGTCCTGTATGTGGAACTTTTTTCAACGCCTTGTATAATATTCGACGGAAACACCTGATTGTGCTTGACTATTCAAACCTAGAAACAGCACCATATTATTACGCTAAGACTCCAAACACTGTCGCTTAACGGCATGCCTTATAGATGAGTGCTGTGAATTTTACGACGTTTTACAAAATATTAGATAAGCATCAGCTGCATAATTGTGCTTTGCATCATTTTGGGTAGAGAAAACGTAACTTTGTCAATGGGGTACGAATAATGGTAGGGCATTGTTCGTTAATGTTATCTGCATTGCATGGAATTGAGAGCAAAATGCCTTTCATATGTAGGTTGAGATATTGACCAACGCTAGAGGTCTATTGCAATGATTAGGTATATTACAACAGTGTAGTATATTTACCGGTCCCAATGCTGTTCCATAATAATAAATACTGCTATTCGAAAGTGACGACTTGTTATAGAAGCGGAGCGAGTGTAGCGTTGTATTTCTATTAAACGATAAAATAATCAAATGTTTGCACCTATGTCCCATGATCTATTATTTATCAATGGAGTTTCAATTTTTTTTGTTAGAAGAATATAATTATATAAATAGAAAATAAGGTTATCATTATGAAATAAATTCTTTTATTTCTGTAAAAATATGTGTTGGAAAATGTTTAAGGAAAAACTTTCGTTTTTGGCTGTTTGCATCACTTGCTTTGAGAATTCAAAAAATACAAAATTTAAATTTTTTTCGTGATGACGCTTCGACAAGTTTTCGATGCTTTTTCAAAAAAATTTTCTTCTCAAAATTATTTTATAATATTTTTAAATTGTTTACATACTGTCACGAATAGAATTAACTGCACAGGCATGAGCGTAAGCGCGTATACACGGAAATGCGTTTATACGTACGCGTACGCAAGCACCTTTAAACGCATACGAACACAAACACTTTTAAACGCACCCGCTTGCAAACCTTTTTAAGGCAATTCTATCCGTGACTGTATTCTGTTTTAAACAGCAAATTGTTGAAACTTCTTGCAACACTGAGTATTGAGAATTAGAAAAAAATTGCAGAATTTCGCTTCGACCATTTTGCAAAAAATAGTTTATGTCAACGAGAACTCTGACTCCGATCTAACGATAATGCGGAACGCAAGGAATCATACCGGCCTTGGCAGGTTGGGTTTTATCGTTACTATTAGTTCTGTTTACTAAAAATTGTCCCTCGTAGACGTAGCATAACGGGTGTCAACGTAGTTAAAGTGAAACTGCATTTTTCATTAACCTCTTGCTTTGAATGTTGAAAAATAAACTTTGGTGTGATAAAGTATACTGAGATGTTTTCGCCATTTACCACAATTTTTTGACACTTAGTATCGACCCGACGGTTGTATAAAATTTTACATTTGTCGAGAAAATTTGATTCCAAAGTTTCGTGGCCAAGAAGATTATTTGTAGCCCGTAAACATGGTAACACGTCTTAAATATCGCCAAAACAGGATGCCAGCTCGCTGAGCTGGCTCGAGGGGTTATAAAATTATACCAGTGTCTTCAAAATTGATCAATTTCGGGCTGAGATGATGGATAATTTTTGGCTCATTTGCCTGAAGGTGAAAGTCGTCTGCTGGGGATGTCACCGATTTAGAGAAGCCATTGAAGCAACCTACTCTTGTACTAATTATTGTTAAATTTCTGTGCAACGTGTACCGATGCCGATACTTTAAGTCTTTTCATTTGTGATATACATATCTGAAATATAAAAGAGACTATTTTTTGGTATAAATTTTGACCCAAACTTGTCTTAGCAGCGTGCCCCTTTTTTGCATCATTTAATGCTCACGAGCATTACAACTCCCCATTCATAGAACGAGGAGTCCGTTTTGAAGCTCATTGTTCCAGACCAAATTCAAAACCCAGAAACACTGCACTACTGAAATAATTTGTTGCATAATTTTATTTCTGCAGATTTTTTACGTTTGTTTCGACAATGTACTATTCAACTATAACAAACACATGTATTTTAATTTTACAGGTATGAAGGCCTATATACTGTCTGGCTTTAGTCGAACTATATGCTTCAATAATTATCGCATTAGCGTCTGACAACGACCGCTGGCGGATATATGACTTTTGATATAGTTCTATATTATAATTATAATGTAAATAATCGCTATTGGTATTACTTTAAATGGATGTGTTGAATTTAATTACACATTGGCGTGAGTATGTCTGTTACTTCTTCTTTCGTCTGTCTTAATGTATTGTGCTATTATTTCTACAACGATTTTCGATGTTGAAAGTTGAAATTTGGCTAAAGACTTCAGCTATAACAACGATAGCAAAGATTAACAAACTATATATTATCAAACCACATCTTTTGAATGAGGTAAGCGATGAGGCTTGCCGAACTATAGCTATATGTAATTGGTAATATCGATTTTTTTCTACAAGCTACGATAGTCGATTGTTGAAGGTAACAATGTCGGAACCTAGGAATTACAAATTCCGTCACCGTTATTGCAAGTTTTGTAACATATCAGTGTTGTTTCCATAGTTAGGAATTTTTTATTGTTTCTACATTGTTGATAAGCTTAAAATCAGTAGACGGAGGAACAGTGGTGACTCTTTATCGCATTTTTTGAAAACGACTTAATGGGCCATTGGCGGTAAGATATCAAGTGTGTTGTTAAACAGAACATTTCATGACTGAACAATAAGAGTGATAAGTGCTATTATCCTCAAAACATTGACCAACCTCCGATGTTATGTAAACGTATCTGTTTACAGCTATGAATTGGATATATGAACGTTTGTTTTCGTTTAGAGTATACACCCGTATACTCGCGTGACTTGTCTGTTGTGTATATCAATATGTATGACATTGTGCATTATCTAGTGTGGAAAACTGATTACTAATTTGTAGTTTCTGAAGTTAGATTTTTCATGTGGAAGATGTTAATAATATATATCACTGTACTGGCTTCTCCAAGCTACCAAAATTATACCGTCGGGACCTGCACGTCTCCCCAGTTATGACTTCGAGGAACTGGAACCATTATTGATGGGACTCCACCGGTGTTTTGTGGCACGTCGAATTTATTTAATTTTATAATAGCTTTCCGCATACACCGGTAGAAGATAAAACAATAAAAGTTCACAATTTGGGTGCCAAAATCGTCTGCTTTAACCCCGTCATCGTCCCATTGGGGTCGATGCTCCTGCAAGAAACCAAAACAACGGTATCCTAAAACAATAACAGGTTAAAAAGTATACAAGCCATGGTACACCTACTGAAAAAAAACCCAATCTCCATTTTTTGGAAAATTTCGCGTTTTGGGGCATTTAATGTAGACTCTGGCTCCGCACCTCCGAAACCGTTGCTCTAACGATAAATTGATGATGAGAAAAAGTAATTAATACTAATTTTTGACACGTTTGAAAACGTTCCGCTCTGAGGTGTAGATTGCTAAAAAATTTTTAGCATTCGTGTAGGGAAACCCTCTACAGTAATCCACAATGAATGTTGTATAATGCTTGAAAGAAGGAACAGTTGAAAGCGGGATCGGAGGTGGTAGCTCCCTGACTTAGGCTTAGAGTTAATGCAAGCTTTATATAAAATGCGGAGCTTAGACTAAGGCTTAGGTTTTTGATACCGATAGCGGTTTATCTTGCGTTTCACTTATTGTGTTACTGTTGATGCTTTCTCTACAAAGTTGCCAAATTTTTAACATTTTACTAATCTATATTTTTCCGTGTGACTTCACGGAGCTGCGGTGACATTTTGAGCTATAATTTTTGTATAATATTTTTTGCAAATTTTAGTAGAAACCTTACCCTTCGTGACTTGGATTTGGGTAATTCTTTCCGATTTGGAAATTCTTTCGAAGCTTCCGCACTTTTTAGATATCATATTAGCTGTATAATCTATGCTGTATTTGTGATGTACGTCTTCTGTACACACGCAGTTTCCGTACAAGTTTTTATTAATTAAACGACGCCCCATGTGTTGTTCAACTTGGCTAACCAAATCCTATTTTGGTGGCATTGATAAGTTTGAGCTTACTGTTATTGTTTAATTTATTTATTGTTATTTGCGTAATAGGATACTCATAGAGTTTGAAGCAGGTGAAAGACTGTAAGCTGCATTGTATAATGTGTACATTCCGAAAGTATTGGCGGTAGTTATTTGTAATTAACTTTTGATTTTGGATATTTGGGGTATTTAGCATACATTTTCAGTTTTAATTATTCATAGGTGTTGGATAACAAAACAGAGACCAGCGCAGAATCGTGTCATAAAGTGATAAAACGTTATTTATTGAGTTCCTTATCGGCCGTTTTCGGGCTATAATCCATAATTCACGAAATTTTCGAAAAAAATTCTGAACGTTTTTATTGACTCGTGCTCTTTCTTGTTTGCGATGACCTTACAGACATAGATATCCATGGGGTTAGAGTGTTAGCCAATCATACGCGTCCCGAGGACGCGTGAAGATTTTAGCAATCTTGCTTAAAACACAGTTGTGATCAGAACGTAGTGGAGATTGTGTTGGGGTGTAAGCTTTTAAATTCCGTCTTTGTGTGTGTGATCGGCCATAACACGGGAACGAGTTACCGATTTTGATGATCTTGGGCTTATTCGAACCGCATAGTCGATTTACTGTGTACATCCCTAGCGTTTTTTGATTTGGGGTTTGGTTCCGGGCTCAGGGGTCAAAAAGATGCTTTTTACCCCATTTTAGTACCCTTCACGGACGCAAGGTTATTGTTATTTTACCTTCGGAAATTTTTTGGTTGATTTATTTCATAGTAGAATTATAAATGCCAATACCTCTTTTTTGTTTTTTAGATTAATGCTCCGGTTCAGGATTTATGGGATTTGAGGCATGGCACTCTCGTGGTTTCTCGACTCAAAATTAGAAAATTTGTTCTTGTGTCTTTGGCGGCTGAAACGTTTTGCTTGGGACTTTTTGGGTATGGGAAACTTATTGCCGGTGTTAGTTTTGTTCAAATTTGTGCGGTGCTGCGTGATATCCACATATAGCATATCGGCTTATGCGATCAAGAGCTGCTTGACTGTGCACGCAAAGGGCGTAAATGTACCTATGATTCACTAAGTTTCGCAATCTTGACAGAGTTGTTTATAAGTTTCGATAGGTTTCTTTTTTGGCGCTGGAGAAAGAAGTTTAATATATTATAGTTACCTATGTTATGTGCTAAAAGTGTCCGTACCTATGTTATGTGCTAAAAGTGTCCGTAACGTTAGCATTAATGTTTAGCTGGTTTATTGCTCTTCTGGAACTTTCAATGTTTCTTGGACGCTCAATAAACACAGTAGTCTGATTTCAAGCCGTCTCCGCTCTCCTGGAGTTTACTTTTATAATACTACACTTGACGTTAAAGGAACAATTATAATAACCTGTGTTAACAATCACTAACCTTTGTAATTGTATTATTGATTCATTCACCATCTGTTTTACACCGTGTTTGTATTTTAGATCTAAAGGTTTGACGCAGTTTAAGTATATATACGGTTGGTCCATCTTACATTTTATGTGTTCGTTGGATAGCCATGCATTTATGACCTGCAGGCTGTATCATGCTGCTTTTTAAATTTCAATCCATGGAAAAAATTTTGTAACGTTTCGTCCAAAATATTTGTTCATACGCGGTTCAAACGTTTTCAAAAATTGATTCGCTTATTGAATAATTTATTCGTCCTCTTTTGAAGTATTTCTATTACATATGTATATATATATATTCAATTAGCAGATCAGTTAGATTATTGAATTCGAGTGGAATGACAGAGCGAAGCGAGCTCATTCCACTCGCGAGCGAGTGGGACGAGAATTTTCAATTCTTCCTCTGGAGAGGGGGTTGAGGAGGTTCTGTCTGTGTGTGTGTGTCGCACCTGGATCTCGATAACGGTTGGGCGGATTTTGATGCAAGATAGCTTATTCGAACCGCATTGGTCCATTTAGGTGTAGTGACGGAGTCCGATTTTTGAATTTTTTCCCATGGGAAAAGTTATGGGGCAAAATGACGTCATTTTGGTCCATTTTTCGGGCACCCCCTCCAGTTTTTGCGACTTTTCTCAATAAATAAACGAGGTATCCGCAAACTAATAGGCCTACTCCGTGTAGCTTTACCAGGGCTTTCCAATGATATATAACAAGTTTTTCAACTACTTCCCAATCTGGAGTCTATAAGCTTATAGTTGGCGCCAAATTTCATATTTGGTGAAAAGTCGTGGGAAATGTACATAAATGTGTGTTTTTTGTTGCTTTTAGTGTCTTATATGGGGTTTTCTTGGCCAACAAGCTCATTGCGGGTGTCAAAAATATTGTGTGGCAAATATTTTTCACACTTCTGCTTCATACTTGGTATGGAAAATGAGATTTTTCTCAAGTGTCGGTTTGAATTCTTTAACGTTCTTTTCACGGTCAATTTAGGGTTTTATTGAATTATTAAATTGTTAGTTCATTGTTTTTGTAGTCGTTGTATTATGTTTTGTCTACTGCATACGTTGGCTATCAAAAGAGGCGGGCGTAGCTATGACTCATCACTCACGGTTTATATAATGCTGCACCTGCGTACTGTGTTTAGGCTTTGTTTGTGTGTGCTTTCTTAGCAGACTTCGGGGGATTGTTCTCACCACTCGAATTCTGGATCGCAAGCGAGCTTCACTAGTATTATAGGATTTCTCAATTCTTGGAGATTTGTGCTATAAAAGGATGATGTAAAATAGAACGGTATGTACGTATGTATTTAATTATAATTTATATTTGAAGCTAATTTGTTGAAAATTTTATATACTTTTTATGTTTGTCATATTTAGATTTTATAAAGGATTTTTTGGAAATATCGGTTTGGTTCTACAAATTCAGGTCCAGTAGTAGACATCATTATCCACGAATTTAATTAGTCATCTGGGTCCACACATGTACAAAAACTTACAGCAATACATTAAGCCAGAAAATGAGTTATTGAAATGTGTCCTAATGATGGATATTGGATTACCCCCTAAGACCTGTTTACACCCAGCGAGGCCTATGTACACCATAGAGTAACCGGAACCACCAAACGGAACTGACAATTTAACCCAGCACCTGAACATAATCCTCGAACAATATAATAAAACAGATGACGGAAGAAAGTAAGCAACCAATCTGTGTCCATCAATTAGACTATGGTGATTTTCTGAACACAATGCTATGAGACAAACTGATAATGACTTCAAAGTTTCAATAAATACTCTTCATTACTACAAACACAGTTTCTGACTCCGTTGCAGATATGTTACTTTTCTCCAAAGTGGACTAATTAAAAAATTCACAAGCGCACTGGCTGGTGCTTGACACAATTTATGTTAGTTAAGCTAAGTTTTTCTAAATTGAAATTATATGCTATGCATGAGTCCACTTTAGGTACATATACATGGGTTGATCTTTTGTCATGTCAATTCACGATCATAAAAGCGGTGAACGCGAACAAATCACGATTTCAACTTACGTAAGTGTACACAATTTGCGATGCAGCAACGCGTAGGCGCTGTTCACGGTCACTACTTTGCGATTTAGCATCGCATTTCGCTGATCGCGTACAAGTGAAAACGTGAATACCAATAGCGTTTTTCATATGCTATAATATACAAACAGACCGTGAACAGTGCTGCTTGGTTCAGATGTCATTTCATGCACTTGGGCAAATATAAATGGACAAATGTAGTCGAACGCAAATTCCAGTCGTACTTAGTTCGTGATTTTGACAAAAGAGCAACCTTGGTGTGTGCACCTAAAGTGAATTCACGAGCTACTTACTTTTCACAGGGCAATCTACTGATCTAATATTTTCTTTTATTTTGTACTTGGAACGGGAGAAGTGATATATCAAGAACGGCATAGCATGCATTTCACTTTCCCCTAAAAGTTACATTTTTCAATGCATTGGCTTTCACTAGATGTTCTTTTTTCTAATTTTCGGCCAATAAAGTTTGTCTATGTATTAATGGGCAAGAACTTGGCCCGTCGTACTTAAATGATCTTGAAACACAACTGTCATATGGTAACATTGTTTTGGTACCGTAATTGTGCCATGATGAATTTAATGTGTTGTTTCTGTATACGTTTCTAGGAAGATTTCTATTTATAGTGTTTTAAATTGTTTGAATATCGTAGCGTTTGGATTGTGCTTTAGTGAAGGTGCTCTTGCAGTGAATGTTTGACACCGTATAAGCTGTCTACAAAAATAAAAACGGATGTAGTAAATATGTCAAGGTGAGTTTTTGATACGACCTAAGCAATTTCACATAAGCGCATTCTGTTGTATTTAAATATTAATAAACGTAAAAAATGTGTGAGATTTAATAGAGCCAGTAGTCCAAAATAGCATTACTGGTCGAGAACATCGGGCAAAAATTTGCGATAAACTATGAAGTTAGTCCTCTAATCTGTATCTAATGCGTAGGTGTCGAAGATCCGTCGGGAGCGTGGAGGGGTAGCAAGTTCGTTAGATTTTTGGAGTATGAGTTTGCAAAACCTTCCTCAATTTGCGATAAAGATTTTCTTATTTTACCTATTTCTTTTAAAAAAGTTTTAATACTATAAAAATATTCGCCGACTTTTCCGTTTTCCATATTTCTGCAAAGTTCCATTGTTAGATTTCTCCACCGTATTTCTGAAGTTTCCACAAAATTTTCTATCTGCAGACTTCGAAACTGGCCCAAGAAACCTTAAGTGGTGGTACGTTATAACGTTAGAAAAAAGAACAGCTTATCACGCAAGCACAACATTTCGTTAAACACCTACAAATTTATTTTTTAAACGGAAAACTGGTTTTCTTGAAACATAATGCTTGGAATAATTTCAACGTCGTCGGAACAATATTTTCTGTATGATTTCGCTTTTTAAACCACCTAAAAACTGTTCATCCGTGCTGTTGTGGATTTAAGGATATTTGTAAGTTTTAAAGTAAGTCCACTTAGAATGCCATAACATTTCAATCCCATATCGTTTACAAACAATTCTACCATACGTGCTCATAGGAGTGGTTATCCCCCTAACGCTTCGACCTACCTCCCCCCTGGCAGTGCTGAACACATAAGCGACGTATCCTGCGGAGACCGGGCGGTCATATGTTGGAGACCGAAGGCCGGTTCCCATCCACTTAGGTCTTCAGACAATAATCACGTGATTGACTTTTTGTGGTCGCCACGACACCTCGCGGCCACCTGGAAAACCCTTGCCATCCAATCTTGGAGCTTGTTTGACAGGCAACAGGTTTCGGGTTAGCACGCATGTGGTTGTGTTTCCCATATTCACTTCCCGCTTGGCTTCGAGTGTTGTGTCGTTGACAAGGCCCATTGTTTTCATCTGCAGGTTCCGGTGTTGCTATTCGTTGTTCTTCAGTGAAACCGCCAGGAGCGTTTCCAGGGTCCACATCCTGTTGTACACAGTGTATTGATTGTAGTTATTTCACGTAACGTCGCCAAATATGTCCTCTGGGAATCATTCGAACACTGGCGCTTTTTGTGCCGAAACTGCTCGTGAAGACGGCTGGCACCCATCTGGGATCTTTGCCGCGCATTCGCCCGTAGTATAAAGCATGACATGGCATCCCGGTTTTGTATATTGCCTTGAGAAACGCACGCTGATCCGAATTGCTTTGAAGACATTGCCGACCAGTTGCATGGGCTGGCGGTCGTGTTCGAATTGGTCGGCTACTGTCGAGCTCGCTTGGGAATAGCCCATGCACCAATGGGGTCAGCCGATACTGTATGAGAATTTCGTCAGTGGCTTGTTTTGGTTGCAAGCTGGATTTACTCAGTGTCTATTTAAATGTTTGTACCGGCCCCTCCGCTCCCCGTTGGTAGCCGGATGGTAGGGTGCCCAGGAAAGATGAACAATCCCTCGCGCACGACACTATGATTGGAACTTTTCGGAAATGAACGCGGCAGTATTTTCCATTACAATATTGTGAGGAAAACATAAATGGGCGAAATCGTTCATCAGAAGTTCCATGATCGCGCGCGTCGCTATTGGACGAGTAGGATGAATGCATGAATACTTCGAGTAAGCATGTGTGACGACCAGCCAATTGTAAACAAGGAAGTCGATCGCATCCTCGACATGAGTTCGACTCAATCTTCTCGGAAAACATCCACGGGTGGTTGGGAGGCTTCACGGGGTTGTTTTGAAGTTCCGGGCACGTGACGCACAGTTGGCTTTGTTCGACAATATCGGTATCAATTCGTGGCCAGTAATGCATCATTCACAGAGAAGTGCGTGCACGAATTGCACACCGTAAGCTATTGCAGCGACCCTAAAATAAGAATATTGGTCGAAGCCACTTTTCTAGATATATTACAGGAAATTGAATCATTGAACTGGTATAAATTTCGCATTTTAAATATACGTACTTATCTATACACCATAGGGGAGATGATATTACCCCAACAAAGCGCAGAACCCCTAGGCGCAAAGCTTCGATTCTCCAGGCAGATGCTCAGATACCCGCCAGGCGGCGCCGCATGCATCCACCTCGCCTGCCGGCTAATTCCCCATGCCACCTTGGAACTGGTTCATATATGTCTTCTAATGGCGCACAATTCATCTTGTAATATATAAAACAATACACGCAGTCATTTCGATCTTGCGATAGACAGGCATACAATATTCACACTGTGCTGAATTTAAGTCAAAACAAAATTGCTGTCCGTGCACTAACTATAATATAACATTGTAACTTGTGTTTACGTTAATTTTTGGACTTTACTGTATGCCTAGTGTCGTATTAATCGTAGTTTCGCCGTGATAAACATATGGTCGACAGAATAGACACTGCTCAGAAGTCAGTTTTCTTATATTTCGCTAACAATTGCGATAACAAATACAGTTTGCGATGTTGATTTTGAATGGAAACACTGAAATATATAACTGCAATTTGATACGAGCAAGCAATGGAACGGTTAATTGCTTGCAATTCAGTTATTGCATTAGATAAGAACAAACACGGTCAGTTGTATACGGCCGTTAAGAAAGCGCAAATATCGTCAACATTTCCTGCGAGCCCTTCGGGTCAAAAGTGTATGTGATTATGAATTATCCTAATACATAAATTACTGGGATCTTCAAATTAGGCAGGGGATAGTCGCGTGTTTAGTATTTTTCGTTCCTCTGGTTCATGCACTATGACAAAATTTCGGGCTCCCCTGGTTGGTGCTCCGTGGAATTGGATATCATTAGTCCGTGAACGCGGCAAATTTTACCGTTTCTGGTTCCGCTCCAGGAGGCTCCAATTCGTGTGGTTGGCAAAATTTTCAGGAAATAGAAAGCAAGGCATTCTTTTGGTTTTGCTACTAACAATAGGCTTAACAGCCATTTGTAATAGCAGTGTTACAGTTTTAATAGAAACGGCCGTCCGCCTTGCTGGAACAATAACTACTAAGAACCGAGCAGTTATGATTGTGATGATTTTTATTTAACGCTCCAAGGATATATACGTATAGCTACATCAAACTGGAGGGGGTACCACTATCAAACTGAAAGGGAGTACCAATATCAAGCTAGAGGGGAAGACCAATATCAAACTGGGGGCGCCTATGTCAAACAAGAGGGGGCACCAACGTCAAACTGGAGGAGGGCACCAATATCAAGTTGAAGGGGGTACTAATATCAAATCAGAGAGGAAACCAATATTGAAGTGGAGGGGGCACCAATATCAAACTGGGGAGGGCACCATTATCAAACTCAGCGAACATTATATTGTTGCTACAATATCAACTAACTGCTTTTGACACAGCAATAGCTCGACAGTTCTGCGGTTGTGCAACACAATCCAGTAATATTGTACCGATAATATTTTTGCTTCTGCTATTGAGGGTGCAATAAAAGCCAATGTTATTGTAGCACCAATATTTTAGCTTGTGCTATTGATTGCGTTGTTTGTAATAACATAATGCCATGACAATATTGTTTTCATACAACATGGTCGTTTCAATAGCTTACGGTGTGCAATTCGTGCACGCACTTCTCTGTGAATGTTGCATAAACAATGGACGGGTTAGTTGATTTTTCCGCTACATTCCTAAATGTCACAACTATAGCCATTTTGGCACCTTCGGTCGTGGTGATTGTGGAATCAATACTCGCCTACCATAGAAAAGACATCCATTAGCGATGGACACTGAGTCCGCAAATCCCCGGAATCCCTCTGGTGTAGATGATGTATGTATCCACGAAGTCGTCTGAAGATGCGTTTGCTGGCCATCCCTCCCACGTGTAACTTATGACGTGTAGGCAGGCAGCTGTCGCTTTAACAAGTGCTTGACTGTCTGCCAGTCTCAGCTGCAGATTGATTATTTGGACAGTGTAGAGGACATCCATATTTGCGGAATCTTCCGCATCATCCGGAATGCAGACCCATATGTACTCGATGTCACTGCACATGAATAAGCAACTTAAAAGGTATCCACATTTCCATGATCAGCGCTTATATACTACTCACTATCGTAGTGATATTGATGAAACCTCGCTATCAACGGCTTGTTGTTCGTGATCAGCGCAAATTTTCATTCGGAAATGTACCTGCAAAACTTGCGCAGAGCAAAGACGATCGCTAGGGCTTCCTTCTGCATTTGGTTGTAACGCTGTTAATTTCTTTCAGCGTCTTCGACACGTAGGTGATCAGCCGCTCACTTCCATCATGATATCCATAAAAATACAGCTCCGATTCTATCGCAAGAAATATCCAGTGTTTTCGAAGGATCGAAATCAGCCAGAACCACGTCGCTTGACAACCTTTCTTTCAGGTTATCGAACGCTGATTGTTTCTCGTTTCCCCATTGCCATGGGATTTTCTTCTCCTTCCGGAGGCGACTGAGTTGTTCGCTGGCCGTTGTTAAATTTGGCAAGAATCGTCAGTGAAACTGACTTGAGTCGAGGAAGCTCTGTAGATGTCTGAGGAAGCGATGGTAGATTTTGTGGCTGAACCGGGTGAACTTTATGGCCCTTCGGTACCATCGAACGGACAGTTTAAACCCAATGTATTCCACTACGGCTTGGGCGAACGAGCATTTCTCTGTTCGGCGCCGCAACCCTGTAGTAGCGCTCTCAGATTTTCGTTAATTATTTATGATTTGTTCGGTTATTTTCGCCGCTGACGAAGATGTCGTCAAGATAAACAGTGAACCCTTTGAGATCCTCAGCTAATTGTTCCTTGATTTTCTGGAAATATCCTCGTGTTGGCTTTATCCCTAATGGCAGACGCTGCTGTAGCAAAACTTCTCTGTGCGTGCTCAACACAAGTTTTTTTGACTTTCGTAGACTAATTCCATTTGATTGTACGCGGCAGCTAGCTCAATTTTTGTAAAATTGTGGCCGACCCGAAGCTTTCGCATAAAATCACTGGACAGCAAGATTGGTTAGCGGTTATCCTCCAGTTGAGCATTGACTGTCACTGAATAGTCGCCACACGCTCACATTCGGGGCTTCGATTCGCCAGGAAGGATGGATTTTCGAATCGGAACGATCGGTGGGCCGTAGCTGTTTGGCTTCGACACACCTCGTGACATTCCGGCGTCGTATGCCTGACTGAGATCGTCTAGGATCGCCAGTATATTGGATGGATCCATCGTGAAATTTGGCGTCCAACTACAGGCCTTTGAAGTAAACAAGCTCGAATTTGAACAGTTTCTGGAATTCTGGACACAAACGTTGACAGGTTTGCTGGAGAGACCCACTGACTGGTTTCTCCGATTGAACCTTTGCTACCCGGTCGCTGTTGCCGTTGACCACAGTTCATGCGAGGAGAGACATGCTGTCTATACCCAATTTGAGAATTCCATTGCCTCCTAGAGTGTTAAATTTGCCTTTCGAGGCCAATGTGAATGGAATCATTTGACTAAGGAAACCCGGGAGCGCCACCGTCGCATGGAACGTGCCTTTTCTTGTAAGAAATCTCCGTTCGCCGCCTAGTAGCAAGTCATTGTCGGCATAACGTGTGGTTTGCAAAGGGTCGACCATACTTGTTCCTTAGAAAAGTTGTCGCCTGCCCCGGTGTCAACCTTGAACTGAAACGAATTGCCATCGAGTCGGACCAGTCGCTGCAACCGCAAGGTGGAATTGACCGCTTTGCAGGCCTCGATTGATTGACTGGATTTTACAGACGTGACTGGGATTTAGGTTTTCTTGGGACGCCTTTCATCTTTTGGCACAGGATTCCAGAGTAGGGGCACCCGCTGCTCTATTAAGAACAGGCAATCCGTCTGTGATCGGTTCGGCATATTGTCCGCGACAATTTGGGGATCGCAGTCATTTACCCATTGCCTGGTTGTCTAGAGAGCCCTCGTTTCGATCGACCAGCTGAGGTTTTGACTCGATTTGACCGCATATACACGCTTCGAACGCGCTCCCTACACCGTTCCGTGGCTACCCGGGTGGCGATATCCGTCTCGAAGGAATCGAATTTGCCTTGGTAAACGAAAGCGCGTCGTCGACAACCTTGAACAACGTCTTTAGTACAGCCTCGTTAACCACCGAACAGATGAACCGAGTGCGGAGTCCTTCTTCTTGGGAATCTTTGATCCAGGAAAAACCACACGTCACCGCATCTTGTCGAATTCACGCTGTCATCTCTTGGATCGTTTTACCCGGTTTTCGACGCATGTCGAACCAGAACCGGAACAGTTGGCGGACAATTTATCGCCGCCGATTGATTCGTCACGAAGACCTGGGTTTGTCCGGGAATCCAATGGGTTCCCGCGAAGGTGTTGAACCTGGCACAACATTCGGTCCACAGCTCGATTGTTGGATCGAATAAAGAGAATTTATGGAATTTAGGGATTACCAGCGTTTGATTCAAATCGAACTTGATTGCACCGCGGAGGGCAGCTTCAACCAGCTGTAGTTTCTGCTCCTCAAGAAGGGCCATTTGATGCTGCACATGTTAAGCTGCCACCTGTTCCTGAAACAGTTGTACCATTTGTCCGATCTCGGAAAACACGAGTCACCGTTGAGACAACGAACAATAGTAAGAACTATAAAATGTTTAGCATCATCGACGCGCTGCTTTGTTTTATAGCTATCCGGCCGCGAATTATATAAACTTATGTATTAAACTTACAAACTATAAGTTATGAAATTATATTGAAAACTCTGTGCTACTCGGATTTCGTTTAATTATTCAATTCAGCAATAGACCGAGCTACAATATGTTCTTCAACGACAGTCGAAATACAAACAATTTCATGAAGTAGTAAGTTAACGTGTCAAAGCGAATGCACATTGTGATCAAATTTTTCCGCTAGCATAAACAGATAAAGTTATATTTCTATGCCGTACTTACATAAACTTTAACACAAGTAGCATGTTTCGCGCTATATTTTGTGGTCGTGGAGACACTGGGTATGGGAACACCACAATTGTCTAATAATTAAATGCAGTTAGTAATAGAAAAAGTTTCTCTAATATCCCGCATGGAGTAAATTGGGTATGAGTGTGCGTACGGAGGCTTGTGACCCAATGGCTATCCCAGTGTTAAATAACAAAAAACTTTAAGTGATTTTATTTTTTTCCGCCTCGGCATACGGTAATTACGTAGCTATTTAGACAGAAACTTCTTTGTGCGGATGCTACTTGTATTTCTTTTCCTTGGTTGCTTGATTTTATTTTCTTTCTTTAGGTGCTCATTTGCATCATTAGATCTTGTTTTTGGTATTAGCTACCATGTATTAGATCTACTTATTTTCGTTAATTCAGTCTAGGAATAGTTCTGGTCGTGTCAACGTGACGTCTTAATAGCGGAAGCTCGGGAATTTTTCATGGATTTCGTATACTATAGAACGCTTCAGCCGAATGTTTTGAATTATCGAGTAGCTTCTTGATCTAGTTCTTATTAATTTTACGTTATTGTTTTCTTCGCTACGGTTGATTACCTTGCTAAACAACATTATAGTTCGAAGTTCAATACACGGACTTATACGAATATTTTTTACTATTCTACCATTATTGGTCATTCTGTGGTTTTACTTAGTGATCATAGCTTTGGTGTTCAGAATCTGGCCGTGACGGGACCTACAGTTAAAAAGGTTTTAAGGGTTATTGGTTCAGGTATTAGTGTGCCTTGTTTTCTGAATGAAAATTAGCGTAGTCCAAATAAGACTACACACATAAGTACCATATTTAGTTAATATTACCTATTATCATAGTAATATTATCGGTTCCTCAAAACGTGAGCGAGCACGAGCGTAACGCTAACAATAACAGGTCCCTTTCGAGTTCCAAAACGAATCCCGACAATTGAAAAATACCCCGTGGACATAGCTGAGATGGACATTCATAAGCATTCCCTGGGTGAGTTCGGGACGTGGGTAACCCGAACAAGTAATTATTTTACTAGATAGTGAACCCCTAACAAATCCAAGCGCGGGGTTCCCGCGGGCCTCTGACAATAGCGCTTTCGCGGGGTCAAGTCTGAGCCCGAGCTCGAACGAGGGGCTGGATGTACTAATTTTTTAATTGAACAAAAAACAAATTCTGTTTTTGTCTGGGACTTTTATTAGTGTCATCACATGCGCGAGGTTTGGTATCGTCTGTATTAGGGAACGACCGAATATTCGGTATTCGGCCGAATAGTAGGTATTCGGTATTCAGCCGAATAGTTGGCAATATTCGGCCGAATACCGAATAGTTGACTGGTCGCTGTTAGTTGAAAAATAGAGTCAAAATCTGCCCGCCAGATATCCTAATTTTACGGCCGGAGTCCTGATAATTATGCTGCGAACCGCTAAATACGAAAAAACACATTTGTTTTTTGTGTGTTTGGTTTTGTTTTTGTATTCAAACTTCTAAAATGTGATCTATCTGCTATGTGTGATCATGTTTGAGTAAAAATTATGTGGGAGATGAGGGGTAGGAGAGTGGCTAAATACGTCCAAACGTGTTGCAACTTTGATAAGACAAGATGCGTTTGCGAGAAAGTAATCGTTGGGGATCTTATTTATGAATAGATTGGTATAAATCGTGGCGAATATTGTTGATTATTTATTAGCGATTATGATCTGGATTGGAGTTAGTTTTTTGTGAGGTATATCTGACTAGTTCTCCACATCGTATTATGTTCGAGGTTGTGAGAATTTTACTTGTCCGTTTCTATGTTTTTTCTGGATTTAGAGTAAGAGATTTATTTTTCGAGATTAAATGTCTATTAGCTTCTGATGGGATTTTATAATTGTTTTTATGTTGATGAGAATGGATGTTTTTATATTGTATATTGCGTGTTTGTTATATGTTCTGTATGAGTGCTGCATATAGGACAGAATATCGAGAATAAGCTTATCTCAAAGCATGTGGAATGTAGAGATTTTCTGAGTATATATTGCAAAAGTGTCTAAGCATTTTTTCATTCAAGAAACGTGAATAATTTATAGTGGTATCGCAAATTTTTAAGCGAATAATGCTTAGTGAGTGGCGTAAGTGCATTGAACATCAGGGGATCTCGTAAGGATAAGAGTCGAATTCTAATTTGAGTGTTTGAAAAGTGTCGAATGAGTCTTCTTGTTTCTTTTTGTTTGGAATAAGAAAGTCATCGCAGACTCATCAATTCAGTTCGCAGCCTGATCGAATTAAATGTTCTGATCACCACAGTTATGTTCTTCATCAGCCGTGCACTATCTCTCTGACATAATAGTTGTCGAAATTAATACTTTGTTATAAAAATAGAAGTGAGTATGTTCGTATAGTCGCGTGCAAACTAAGCTATGAGAGGGACGCAGTGGCAACTCTCAATTACGCAATGCACTATACGTTAGGAAGTCTCACAAGCGAAAGCCAAAGGGACCAACGAGAGAAAAGAAGTAGGTGGCTAAGAAGAATGCAGCAGGATTTGTTAGTTTTCTTTGACACATCTTGAATGTGAAGTGAGACATGCTATGCCGTTCTACATACCTACATAAGCCTAACCCTACGTCTACCGCCCCCGAACACCACGCACTGAGCCGTTCTTTTTTTAACGATATGACTTCACGCACCAATTATCGCCGTTCTCCAGATAATGAATTTATAAAAAATCAATAAAAAACAAAATTATAACTTCAACCTAGCAAACGAGAGCACAAAGCAAAAAAATTCATCGAACAAAAACTATCGCTGACTCAGCAACTCAACATAAAACGACCTGTTGCATGGAGCACGTACATACAGTGGTGGATTTATAGAGTTATAGATTTATAAATTTCTCATCATACATAGCTGTTGCGAACAACTATTCGGTATTCGGCGAAATTAGGTATTCGGTCGTTCCTTAGTCTGTATGTAGTTTGTAATAAAAATTGTAACGGTTTCTTGTTTTGTATGTAGGTGAACTTTATTAACATACGTACTATTTTTTCAATATCATACGTTCATTAATATATGGGTTTTGAAGAGTTCTGTGCCGATCCGGTGTGGGTGAGTTTTCTTTTAATTTACGTTGTATATAATAACATATATATACATATATGTTCCAGGGCTGTCGCACCGAAAACTGACGCTTAATTGGCGGTAAACTTACCAATGATGAGTATAATTTCGTTAAAAAACGACGGTAAAATATCGGTGCAGGTAACTTAGCCAGGGGATAGACACAAATGGAAATACTGTAATGGCTTTGAACCTCAAATTTCTTAATGCACGAAGTATATGTAATAAATTAGACGACGTAGAATGTCTCCTCTCACCGATAATTTACTCTATTATAGTCGTTTGTGAAAGTTGGTTACACGATGAGGAACCAAACTCGCTGATGAAAAATAACAACACGTCCGCAGGAGAGACAGGGTTAATTCTCGAGGTGGCGGAGTAGCTCTATTCATTTATAAGAAAATTATTTATTGTTAGTATTTCGCAAATGCCAAAAACTCAATGAAGTTGAAGCCATAGGCATCGATCTTCACCTGGGCTGTAAGATCAGGTTTGTGTGCATTTGCATCCCGCCTAACTGTAGTATGGAACACACGGTTTTAATTACAGAATATACTGAGCATATTACAAAGGTTGCATGGCCAGGTGTCGTTGTCGGTGAGTTTAATCACTGACATTGACTGGTCGGGAAATTATGCATCACATACAACTGAGGGTGCTATGTTATTTTACTGCATTGTTGAGAATGGGCTCCATCAGCTTATTAATTTCCATATCAGGGGAAAATTTTTTGAGACTTAGTACTAACCACGTCTCCGTTAATTATTCAAAAGGTGGTGATCGACGAACCATATGTTTATTAACTTTCGTATGTTATGTGGTTCACGACAGTGTAATACAAGACAAAAGCCCACTAAATTTGACTTTAGAAAAGCGGACTATAATTCTTTAAATAATTTTATTTTAAATGTGAACTCTAACCTTCTTTTAAATTCATATATCTTCTGTAAATAAAAATTGGACTGCTTTCTATAAAATGTGATTGTATGCTTGTGAACTCTTCGTTCCTAAGATAAAAATTAAGAACAGAAATCTAACTAGTAAAGTTGATTATTCGCTTTACATTAAGCGTGTGATAAAAAGCGAAAAATTTGGCAACACTCTATAAACTTGGATCATTATAAAGAAGCTAGCCCAACCCTATCGAAAGTTCTTGCCGCCTATCGCAAGAATCGTGAGAGAAATTTGTTATCTAATGATGATAAAACAAACTTTTCAATGTAGTTGTAACTACCTAGACAGAAGTAACATTCTATGTGATGCTTTTAATAATGTGTTTATTAATAATGATGGCACCATACCACTTCTTAAGGGTCTGTGTTGTAAATCGAAATTGTCGTGGATCCCTTTCACGACTCAGTCGATTCATTATCATCTCAGTGACCTTAAAAACAAGCACAGTTATTCACTTGACTGTTTTACGCAATATTTTCTCAAGCAGCTTAGAGACTCAATATCTGCGCACATCTTTGACCAATCTTTTGCTAATGGTATATTACCGGAGATATGGCTTTGTGCCACTGTAATTGGTGTGTATAAGAAAGGCGACTCAAGCGATCGTCTAACTACAGACCTATGTCCCTTGCGTCAAACTGCTGTAAACTAATGGAAAGGATTATTAACTCGCATATGATTAACAAAGTTTACAAACGCACTGATTAGTGCTTGAAGCAACTTACATTAGCCAAGCTTACTCAGTCTGTTGCCGAGTTGGACTGGTTCAATTCTAACATACCCCGCAGACTTATGAATGTGTAAAATAGCTATATATAACAAGCATCGAGCTGGCTTTGTTTTGCTAACAAACTCCTGCAAGTTTAAGATGAAATATTCCTACTGAAATTATGTGTCGCACTTATTCACACTGCAATTTACTGAGTTAATCTTTTCTTTTGTTTAGTTGCATTGGAACTTAATCCTTGTGTATATTACATATGTTTGGACCACAGATGAATCAAAAATGTGGAAAATTTCAAACAAAAATTTTTAAACCGGAATTCCGGTTGGGGTATGGTTTTTGCCGCAACCGGAACACGATTTTCGCCGGAACCGGAATTCCGATTAGTTCCTGTTATATAAACGTTTTATGTAAGTGACGAGTTTACGTGTAGACGTGAGAAGGTCTAAATTTTGGTCCTGGCCACTAGCGAAATTCGGCAACTTACAATATAGCTAAGTCTTTAACTTACAATACAGCTAAGAACAGAAGATGGGCAGCTTGGCGCTTTCAAACATTCGGACCAGATCTCGTCGCGAACCAAAATTTCCCCACCTATCGCACTAGAGGTGTGACAGAGGAAAACTATAAACTGTGTTGTGAGCTAAAATAAACGTCTACATCTTCACTCTCTTACGATAGAATATCATTAGGATAGAGTACCAGGGGATATGCTTCCTATGTGATTAGTTGGTCACTGATATGTTTTCAACGTTATTGCCCACGTATGTTGTACATAGTTTAAAAACACGTCATGAAGAAATATGTGCAGACACTGTTGGGTGAATTTTCATTCTGGGCTGTCATGAGTCGTAATTAGAAATTTTGTTAGGAAAGTCACGCACATATACACGTAGTTATAAACTACGTTGTAAACTAAAATAAATATTTGCCTCAGTGTGTTATGGAATATCGCCAAACCTCATTTGCCATAGCATGATGATATACCTTTAAATGTACATATGTTTCAAAGACCAGGATTACAAACTTTGAATTTTTCCTTTATATTAAGCATCAAAAGTATCTGTGGCAAAAATTATCTAAATAACAAGCGCATAAATTTATTTGCAGGACCACGATTTGAGCGTCAACACAACGTCGCCTAATTTCACGGTATGTTTTCAACACACACTTCTCGCCTGGTTGCCGACTGCATTTCTACTACTGTTTACCCCGTTCTTAGTTCGTCGAATACTCAAAAACCGGAATCCTGAGCTGCCATGGACACTGCTTTTAACGTCGAAAATAGTATGTCATTCTTTTCGTATTATTTGTTGATGTTTATGGTTTTTTGTCTTAACTTCAGATTTTTTAGGACATGTATAGAATTTTTCAGGTTATAGTTTCGATGGTATAGGCGAAAATATTATGGGTACGCTACACGTCCGCAATAATCTTTAAATAAGACATTAGGTTACAGAGTTGCTAATCGGCGTCTGTAACGATTCAGGTCGATAATGATTTTGGTGTTAGTCAATTTCAGCAAAATATCATGTATATTTATTTCGTTATTCATAACAAATTTGCATTTAATATTAAATTTTTATTCTTGTTTCTCTGAAGAAAGCCTATGTGATAGTCGACAACACGTTAAAATGTTTCTGCATATTTTTACTTTTAATTTTTGTATTATCCTCTTCAGGGTAGGATTACCGGCTCCAAGTGTCAATCAAGGAAAATGGATGTTTGGCTCTTTATTAAAGATTATGCCAGAGTAGTTGATGCATCAGCTGTATGTTTGGACAGATTGGTCGCTATGCTATTACAAAATAGCAAGAGCACATAGCGTAGCGGAATAATAATTTTTGTTATTTTAAAATATGATAGTCTAAAAGGTAAAAATTGCACCCTCTCATGTTCGTTTCATTTATAGTTTATATATGTCCAGTTGTCAACAGTGTTGCGGCAGCTTTGTTGAATATTTTTGTTGTATGAAAGTAAAAAATACATTTGATTTAGCTACGTAACAAATTGGTTCATTGTCTGTTGTATCGTTAGTTCCAGCTGAAGTGGAAATCATGTTAATTTTTCTTTTTATTTTTTTATTGCAGCTACTGTGTGTTATCGAATGCATAATCCTACTTGTGATATTCTTCACCAGTGCTCACGAAGCATATTATAACGACCGCATGGTGCCAAAAGCTGATCTTTTGTTTCCCTGGATATTGATTTTTGATTTCGTAAGTTCAGTAAAGATACTATATCATTTCAGATTTCACATTATATGCTTCTGGCTTATCCAAATACTTCTTGTGAGTTCTGCATTCTCGCTTTTGGCTGTAGGAACTCGATGAGGCATTCTGATTTCTCAGGTTAATATGGAGTACGAAATTTTGGCTTTTCCGCGGTAACTGTCTGCTGACATTTTTGGCTTCTCCCGGTGCAAAGGTCCTGAATTTATACAAGAATGTTTTTCCTAAAATTCCTCCGAAGCTAGACATTTGACAGATTAGTTTAAAAATAGGTTTTTTTTTACAATAAGACACACATAACTTTTCTTACGCGGCTTATTAATTATTTGTTTTCTTTGCGTTGAAAACACTACATTTTCAGATTTAGCAGTCTATCTGAATTGAGCTTCACAAAGTGGGTGGTGGCTAACATTTTTGGTGCCCGCTGTCAAAAACGCTTGCCCCCCCCTTTGGGGCTCCTGGAAAAATGATCCTACCATAATTTTTGGTTTACCCTCATAAAAATACTTCTAAAGTTAAATATTTGACTAGTTTTAGTAAACTAATTTCTTAAATAGTTAGTTTCCCCAATAAAGATGTTCCTCCACCGCTCATGAGGTAATTTGTAAACATATTTTTATCTGAAAAGTATGTACTAAATTTTGAAAATTTTTACATTTCGACCACTCAGTTCAAGTCAGGACACTAATTTCGACTGGTGAATCCACCAACCCCCAGTTCCGAACTAGGGATGTCCACGGTATCATGCCCCTTGGAAAAATTTTCAGCGAATGGAGAAACCAGTTGAATCGAGGGCAATTTGTGGTAGCTAGTTCGAAAAGTTCGTCAAGTCTCGGTTTCATGTCTACGGTCAAAATTGTGTAGCGATGTTTTTGAGAGAGGTTTACCGACTCATATTGTATGGCATGTGGCCATAACAGCTGGCTTGCGTTAGTTGCATTGAACCTTTTCTAACTAATAATGTTCGTA
>JASANE010007388.1:0-16176 GCA_030248225.1 Trileptium ribeirensis | reverse complement strand
ATGTCATATATGCAAGGATTTCCACCCACTGAAGTGTAACGCTCACTTGATCACTGCATTCGACTGACTTCGTTGCAGCCGTGCGCACTTAACCTTAGAACTTATGAGGGCCAGCCGTGCCATTATACAATACCTACGTATTATGTTATATATTTTTCAATGAGTTTTGTAATCAACAACTCTCTTACGCAAAGTATCGGCATCGTCGGTTCTCTTTAATACTTTTTTAACTTCAATTCAACAAAGACCCGTTTTCAGCTATGCCGCATAGTTTATGCGATTGCGGTATCGCTCTACTGTCGCCTTTTACTATTAAATATTGAATCCAGTCACCTTTATTAAACATTTAATTCATCTTTATTGAATCGAGGACTGTAAAATTTTGCTGGGTTCTGCTTAGAATATTAACTAAATGCATATAATCATAATATTCCTGCATTGAATATGTGTTAGGAGACTGATGCGACTGTGCAAGAAGCCGGTATTATTCTTTCATTTATGTTATTTTCATAGCATGTGTATTTTTATTTATTTGTTTATTTATAGAGTTTAGATATTAACCATAATATTAAATACTTTAGCTTCAGTGTCGATAAATCTTCATAGCGAGCGAGTGGAACGAGAATTTTTTCCAATTTTGGCTCTGGAGGGGGGTGGAGGAGGTCCGGTCTGTGTGTGTGTCTGTGTGTCGTACCTGGATCTCGATAACGTGTTTGGCGGATTTTGATATTAGCTCATTCGAACCGCAATGGTCGATTTAGGTGTAGCGACGGAGCCCGATGTTTGATTTTTTTGCCGTGAGAAAAGTTATGGGGCAAAATGACGTCATTTTGGCGCATTTTTCGGGCACCCCTCCAGTTTATGCGACTTTTCTCAATTTAAGTACACGAGGTATCCGCTAACTAATCGGCCTATTCCATGTAGCTTTACCAGGGCTTTCCCATGATATATAATAAGTTTTTCAACTACTTCCCAATGTGGAGTCTATAACCTTATAGTTGGCGCCAAATTTTATATTTGGTGAAAAGCGTGGGAAATGCACCTAAATGTGTGTTTTTTGTTGGTTTTAGTGTCTTATATGGAGTTTTATGGGCAGATAAACTGATTGCAAGTGTTAAAAATATTGTTGGGCAGATTTTTTTTTACACTTCTATACTTGGCATAAAAAATCACGCTTTCGAAATTTTTGGTGAGGAGTCGTGAGTAAAGTACCTGATTGTGTGTTTATTGTTGGTTTTAGTGTTGGATATTGGAATTTTCTGGACCGACAAGCTCATTGCTAGCGTCAAAAATATTGTGTGGCAAATATTTTTTGCTCTTCTGCTTCGGGGGATTGTTCTCACCACTCGAATTCTGCCTCGCGAGCGAGCTTCACTACATATTTAGGACTTGGAATTTTTCGGCAGAGATGGCGTTAAGGCCTCTCGTACACTCTATTGAAGGAGCACTCACACGTCCCAGTAGGGCCTTTCACAAAATAGATTTTTTCTGGGACATAGCGCATAAAATACGTACAACCTAAAATCATCAAATGCAACCCGTACCGAGTTCAATATTTTCAACTTTGCAACCGTCATACTTCTACAGGTTTTTTGTTTACGCATTCCGGTGCATATTTTCAATTTTTCCAATTACATCGCTCGAACAAGTGTCCCAATTTGTTTTTTTAGAAAATTTCAGTGATTTCCTTCAAAACATTACAACTTTAAAAAGCAACGCTAAATATGAGGAGCGTCGCCTGAGGGGGGGGGGTGGGGGGAGAGGGCAAGCTACACTGGGAAGCAAGCTTGAAAAGGGTCCAGTTAATATATCATACTTGAGTGGCACTCATACTATAGCTTGGAGGGGCCACTCATACACGAGCGCCGGCCCGGTTTTTCCAGGTGAAATGAAATTAGTAAATACTACATCCATACGTGGTACAAAATCCAACAGTCATACAAATCCTAGATATGATTTATCAGGTTCTTTGAATTTTACCTTTGTAAGATTTTAATTCGATTATCTGCCAATATTGTTTAACTTCCGGTCTCCCTACTTTATATAGACATAAGATGATACAAGGTGCTGTAGCCAGGCTATACGTACAGCATAGATAATAGCATGGACAAGAGTGCTTATTTCGTAAAGTCAATCCTCATGAGTCATGTTACCTCCTTCCCTGCAGGGCAAAGGCGCGTTATCAATTCTAGCATTTGTCTCCAAAATTACAAAATAATGAGTCAAAATTGACGAAAACGAGGAAAATTAAGAGGAAAAATAGGCAGCATGAAGAAAATTATTGTTTTCTCACCCCCACTGTTGTACATCCTCCCGTCGAAACCATGTACCACCCTGGGCTGATGAACCTTGGACAACTATGACGTACAGGTTGGGCTATAAATAATGGACTTAACTCCAAACCGCAAGCTCGTTGGGCTGTAACACCCAATTTACTGCTACTTGTCATGCATTTACTTTGATATTCCATTGCAGCAGCACGAAAAGTTTTTTGAAGGCAGATTTTTGAATTGTATGAGTAACCAGATATGGTTTTATGACACCCATATTTAGTATTCATACCAGTTCTAATTATCGATGTGTCACTCGGGCTACAACACCAAATTTACTGCTACTTGTCATGAAATTTTACTTAGATATTACATTGCAACCGCGCGAAAAGATTTTTGAAGGCAGATTTTTGAATTCTATGAGTAACCAGGTATGGTTTTATAACACCCATATATACCATTAACACCAATTCAATTATCAATGTGCCTCTCCTGCTGCAGCACCCATTTTACTTCTACTTGTCATGCAATTACTTTGATATTCCATTGCAACAGCACGAAAAGATTTTTGAAGGCAGATTTTTGAATTCTATGAGTAACCAGGTATGTTTTATGACACCCATATATACCATTAACATCAATTCTAATTATCAATGTGTCTCTCTCCTGCTGCAGCACCCATTTTACTTCTCTTTTCATGTAATTACTTTGATATTCCATTGCCGCAGCACGAAAAGATTTTTGAAGGCAGATTTTTTGAATCGTATGAGTAACCAGGTATGTTTTATGACACCCATATATATCATTAACACCAATTCTAATTATCGATGTGTCTCTCGGGCTGAATTTGCATACAATGAAAATAATGATTATGACTTTAAAAACAGCAAAAAACGTTCTATCACCGGAAGCCTTTGGCGGCAATTTTCAACATCGCTGGTTATTAAAAAGACTTTCTATTAGGCAGTTTTGCAATGCGAAGTTTACTAGCCATCGCTAACCGGAAGAACTACAAGAAGTATCAATCTAGTTTTAAAATATATATAGGTTAAATTTTATCATAAATATTTGACGTGCTAAAACTATACACCTTCCTGCCGAAATTATTGCCTAGATTTTATGTACCAAAACGATAAACAAAGCACTATTCTTAGGAAACTTTTAAATAGTGGGGTTTGTTGCTATTCAGACCACAAGTATAGTGGGGCCACTCAAATGAGAAGGGATATGGAAAATTGCAAAGATCGCATTACGGCGGCCCTCTTCTTTGTAGAAAAGTTGGAAGACGCACCGCCCACACTTGTACACTTGTTGCTGTGCCCTGTATTTGTTACACCTTGTTATAAAGTGATTTCTTGCTAAACTGAGTGTCTGTCGTAAATCGCCAATTTCATGGCACATTTTTGAATAATGGCTACGAGAGATTAGGTAAAGTCATTATCGTTATACAGTCGTTGTTAACTGACACAGGTGTCTTTGTTGTGCTTGTAATGTCAGTACTTATTTGGGCTTCAACGACTATGAATGCATTATATATATAAATCCCGCATTCGATTAATGCTTAGAGCGACAAGCGAAGTTTCTAAATCAATTTGTAATTGCTGTCATTTTTTATACATAGAACAAGGACCTCGTTATCCAGCATACGCGGTGAGCTTTGGTGACGTATCATCAATTATGCGTGTCATAAGTTTGCATGGGGGTAGGAAGGTTACCCCAGCATTTAGGAGCGACCACTCAAGAACAAATATGCTGTATTTAGCCCCTGAGGCTTCCGCTTGTCTACCGCCAATCCGCTGCCACCCCACCCCTCCACTCTCCTAACGCGACAACGGCGAGTGAAGAATTTTGGCAGATCACATAATTTAAGGGAAAGTACTTGCAGAATATTACGCCATGCGGGGGATGGGGCGTCTGATATTTGTAAGTGTATAAGACAAGAGGTTTTTGCATAGCTATAAAAACTTATATCGTTCATGGCCTTTAATAGGGCAAAAATGGTTACTAAACAGGGTAAATGTGTCGCTGCGTGTTATTGAACATGTAAGAGGGCACTGCAATAAGAATGAGCTTTACGCCAAATTATCTCCTTGAAATCTTAGATTCTACAGCTAAAAGATACGAAAAAGTCAGTCTTTTAGTATTTTTTTCACATGCTTCTAGTCTATCACAAGGGCTTAAATGAAAACCGACATGGTGTCGAGCACTGGCATATATTTTGCTATTTCGTAGTAACTACATTCTGTTAAAAGTTAAAACAAAATCTTACAAAACTAGGATTATATTCTCGATCATGTATTGCACCCCTGCCTGCAAATTAAGCATAATTAAACTAAATAATCAATAATTTGAAAGTTGTTTCCTAAGTATTTTTCGAGACCATTAATTGACAAAATTCTTATAATTTTTTGACATTATAGTGTTTAATCCCTCAAAGCACGTAAAGGGGTATGTGTGAGAAATATGTGCTATTCTACAAGATATTAAAATAGTCGTTACGAAAGTAACCTTTCCGGCTGCTGAAGATAACTTTCGCAAAAAAATTAACCACAATGCAAATGATCATAATACTACAAATCCCGCAAAATAACTCAAGACCTTAAGTACTTTTGTAAGAATATATACTTAAACAGACTCTGAAGAGATTTTATAGCTAGCCTTGGTATCAAGAAAGACATTGGGACAATAAATATACCCAGTTGTGTTCTATATGACTACTGAGTATTAAATGGTGCTAGCCAGGTAATTTCTGTGGTAAATAACGCGTTGTGTTGTACGTTTTACTGATGTAATGGTAGTTGGGATTTCGGTTGGTACGTTACAAACCAATATGTTAATCTTGATGTTGTTTTTTATGTAGTTTCATGTCATTTGATGCTCAATGTCTACAAGGTAAATGGTATTCCACCACATATAGCATCTGGTGCTTCCAGAATGATGGATAGAGCGTAAAGATGTTGGATTCCCCAACGGTGTGTTTTCTGCACAAGGATATCTGATTCTCATCGACCGAAAATTTGATACTTCGCTTTTAAGCCACAAAAGGGCCTCTAACAAGCAGCTGGAATAAAACGCGTTTAAAAAAAGGACATGGTGAAGGTAGAACATTGCCCGTGTGCAAAATAACTATACAAAAAATAGAATATAGAATTAAGCAACAAAGGACCTCCGCCCAAGCAGCTGATATAAAGTCGCTGCGCAAAAAAACCTACACAGGTAACGGTACATTGTCGCCTATGTAGAACTATCTAAAATAGGATATCGCTTTAAGCCACAAGGGACCTCCAAACAGCAGCTGGAATAAACGCGTTTAAAAAATGTATATGGGTGAAGGTACAATCATCGCCCTGTGTAAATAACTTATCTAAAAATAGAATATAGCGTTAAGCAACAAAGGACCTCCACCAGCAGCTGATATAAAGTCGTCGCAAAAAACCTACAAGGTAACGGTACATTGTCGCCTATGTAGAACTATCTAAAATAGTATATCGCTTTAAAGCCACAAAAGACCTCCCAATGAGCAGCTGGTACAAACGTCATCTCAAAAAATGCACATGGTGAAGGTACAAGATAGCCACCCATGTATTGACTATAAAAATAGAATATCGCGGTTTTTAAGCCACAAAGGACCACCTCCCAGCAGCTGGTATAAAGATCGTCGCAAAAAACCTACACGGTAAAGGTACATTGTCGCTAATGTAGCACTACCTAAAAATAGTATATCGCGTTAAGCCACAAATGACCTCTCAATCAGAAGCTGGTATAAAGTTGTCGCAAAAATGTACATGGTGAAGGTACAAGGTCGCCCGTGTAAAATAACTACTCTAAAATAGAATATCGCGTTAAGCCACAAAAGGGAAACCACCACCAAGCAGCTGGTATAAAGTCGTCGCAAAAAAACTACACGGTAACGGTACATTGTCGCTGATGTAGCACTATCTAAAAATAGATATATCTGGTTTAAGCCACAACGATGACCTCCAATCAGCAGCTAGTATAAACGCGTCTACAAAAATGACACATGGTGAAGGTACAAGATCGTCCGTGTAATAACTATCTAAAATAGAATATCGCGTTAAGCCAGAAAGGACCTCCACCCAGCAAGCTGGTATAAAGTCGCCGCAAAAAAAATGTACATGGTGGGAAGATAAATGTCGCCTGTGTAGAAAACTATCGTAAAATAAGAATACAATTTATAGTTTTTCCCTCGGTCAACATAAACATGACGTAATATCGTGGTATATATAGTATTTAATGTTTTTTGAATGCGAGATAAACATTTGATCTTGTGCCGAATTAGTAGTATGAATGCGTAACTGAATATAAATTTTAGTAATTGCGTGTTTTGGGAGCAGAAAATTCATTCACGCCTCCCTCAAAAACAACATTTTCTCCGTCTTCGCCAGTGTGGGGATTATTATTTCTATCTCGTCTAAATATAAATTAACATTGTTAATATTTCGTAATAAGTTTTATCAAGTATGACTGAGAATTTATGTATCCTCTAAAATGTAATAAATAAATTATTTCTCTATAATATTATTATCGTGACAGGTTTGAAGATGAGAATTTTTCGCTTTTGTTCTCAGGCGGGATCTGTAGATTAAACTGCATTTCATTGTCGGCAGTGCGGCCGTGTTGTAGAGACTTTGCTAAACAACCGTTGGAGCACTAACAACAGAAAATGGTGACCTAGCTAAAATGTCGAAAGGGCGCGACCCTTATTTAAGGCTAAATATACAATTACCACCGTACACCGATCCCAATAACCGAATGTAAATTTTGATTTTGACATATTTTGGTTTTACTGTCTTGACTGTTTCCCGGCAGAAATCTCACGATATATGTAAAATAAGTGATTTGAGTATTTAATTGAGTTTCTCCTTTCGAAGCTTTAAGGTCGGAAATCGATGTTATGAGTGCGTACAGTAATTCAAGCACGTTGAGAAGAATTCAGTTTCCGTATTGAGAGGCATTTTACGATTACAGTGAAATTTAAGCGTCTAATAGGATTGCAAATTTAGACACCTCAAGGTTGTTCGCGTATGTAGGTTGCGACAAGGAAATACGTATCTAATATAAACTTGCGTTTCAGATTTCCAAAATAAATATCGGGCAAATATTATGTAGCATATCGTACAACTAGAACATTTTCAAGCGCCGAACGAACGCAGCTTTCAAAAGCACAAATGGAAGTATTAATATCTGACCTATAGAAACATTTTAGTACCGTATTAGCAACGCGATAGGTACTACTTGCTGCGCTTTGACACTGGGTCTTGACTTTCAGACCTGCAGATATTGTCACATCTAGGTCTTTTATTAGATACATCCGCTGTGGTCGCAAGATTGCGCTATTTCCGTAGATTTTCACACCGGAGGTTTAAAATGTGGCACCATTTTCAATATGCTTCGTTTCAAACCATATTTCAATTTAGTTTAGTGTCCTATGCATTTTGAATGTATCACTTGTTATGCCGTTTCTAGATATTGTTGGATAATATATAAAACAAAATAGGTTTATTAACAAATAGCATACCGATATCCGGAAAATCAGCGTAACGAGTTTTGCATCAGGTGTTAAGGTCATCATTGCGAGCTCTAAACTTAGGCAACGGCTTACCGACTTCCGGTGTACCGGCTACAAAATCTAATCATAAAATGAACGCATAATTAAATTTTAAATAAAAGACAAGTTAATAAACATAAAATTCAACCGAAAAGGAACAAGTCCACTACACGAAATATAACGCAAAAATAAAGAGAAATAAAAAAATATAAAAACTATATACAAAAACAATAAAAATAAAAAAAGTCATAAAAACCAAAACAACCACGTACACAACGTATGCATTACCAAGTTATTATTTGCTGAAAATGAGAAAATAGAAGACTCATACAGGAGCGGAAGGAAAAGAGAAAGAAATATTTAAATGGAACATAAAAACGGATGAAAGAAACCACAAAAAAACGGCAAAAAAAAACCGAAACAATCTTACCTCTATACTTGCAAAGGCTGGACGCATGTAGAAATAAAAAAAGATCGGCGAATAAAACAATGAAGGTAACTGACTCATATGAGTATAAAGTTTGATCCAGCGTCATATGCGAAGTCACATTAAGAAGCCCAATAAAAGAAAAATTTAAATACTTATCAACTATTACATTTTACATATATAAATCTTTAATAATATTAAATCTATTCTCCCTTATAAATATATCTCGCTCTATATTCCACCATATGCTTCCTTTTCAATTTTTTATTTCTTTTTTAAAATTAATATCTTCTTTTTATAATTTTTACGAATGTAAGCGTTCTATTTAGCTCAAGCCTAACCATGCAAACTCTCCTATTTTCATACTTTTTTTTAATAAACCTATTTTTTTTTTAACAATATAAAACGATAACAAATACATAAAATATCAACTAAACTAATAAATATTTAACAAATATAAATTGCACATTTAAACCCTGTGAAAATCTACGGAAAAGAATCTTCACCACAGCGGATGTATCTAATAAAAATAAGTGACAATATCAGAAGCAAGACCATGAAAGGAAAGATACCTATCGCGTGCTAATACGGACTAAAATGTTCTATAGAGTATTAATACTTCCATTGCTTTGAAAGCTGCGCGCGGCGCTTAAAATGTCTAGACGATATGCTACATAATATTTGCCCGATATTTATTTTGGAAATCTGAAACGCAAGTTTATATTAGATACGTATTTCCTTGTCGCAACCTACATACGCGAACAACCTTGAGGTGTCTAAATTTGCAATCCTATTAGACGCTTAAATTTCACTGTAATCGTAAAATGCCTCTCAATACGGAAACTGAATTCTTCTCAACGTGCTTGAATTACTGTACGCACTCATAACATCGATTTCCGACCTTAAAGCTTCGAAAGGAGAAACTCAAATTAATATACTCAAATCACTTATTTAAATATATCGTGGGATTTCTGCCGGAAACAGTCAACAGTAAAACCAAAAAATGTCAAAATCAAAATTTACATTCGGTTATTGGGATCGGTGTACGGTGGTAATTGTATATTTAGCCTTAAATAAGGTCGCGCCCTTTCGACATTTTAGCTAGTCACCATTTTCTGTTGGTAAGTGCTCCAACGGTTGTTTAGCAAAGTATCTACAACACGGCCGCACTGCGACAATGAAATGCAGTTTAATCTACAGATGCCGCCTGAGAACAAAACGAAAAATTCTCATCTTCAAACCTGTCACGATAATAATATTATAGAGAAATAATTTATTATTACATTTTAGAGGATAAATAAATTTAGTAATAATTGATAAAACTTATTACGAGAATATTAACAATGTTAATTTATATTTAGACGAGATAGAAATAATAATCCCACACTGGCGAAGACAGAAAATGTTGTTTTGAGGGAGGTGAAAATGAATTTTCTGCTCCCGAAAGACGCAATTACTAAAATTTATATTCAGTTGACGCATTCATACTATTAATTAGCACAAGATAAAATGTTTATCTCGCATTGAAAAAACATTAAATACTATATATACCACGATATTACGTCATGTTTATGTTGACCGAGGGAAAACTATAATTGTATTCTATTTTAGATAGTTCTACACAGGCGACATTGTATCTTCACCATGTACATTTTTTTGCGGCGACTTTATACCAGCTGCTGGGTGGAGGTCCTTTGTGGCTTAACGCGATATTCTATTTTAGATAGTTATTACACGGACGATCTTGTACCTTCACCATGTGCATTTTTGAGACGCGTTTATACCAGCTGCTGATTGGAGGTCATTTGTGGCTTAAAGCGATATACTATTTTAGATAGTGCTACATAAGCGACAATGTACCGTTACCGTGTAGGTTTTTTGCGACGACTTTATACCAGCTGCTGGGTGGTGGTCCTTTGTGGCTTAACGCGATATTCTATTTTAGATAGTTATTACACGGGCGACCTTGTACCTTCACCATGTACATTTTTGCGACGACTTTATACCAGCTGCTGATTGGAGGTCATTTGTGGCTTAACGCGATATACTATTTTAGGTAGTGCTACATTAGCGACAATGTACCGTTACCGTGTAGGTTTTTTGCGACGACTTTATACCAGCTGCTGGGAGGTGGTCCTTTGTGGCTTAACGCGATATTCTATTTTAGATAGTTAATACATGGGCGATCTTGTACCTTCACCATGTGCATTTTTGAGACGCGTTTGTACCAGCTGCTGATTGGAGGTCCTTTGTGGCTTAAAGCGATATACTATTTTAGATAGTTCTACATAGGCGACAATGTACCGTTACCGTGTAGGTTTTTTGCGACGACTTTATATCAGCTGCTGGGTGGAGGTCCTTTGTTGCTTAACGCTATATTCTATTTTAGATAGTTATTACACGGGCGATGTTGTACCTTCACCATGTGCATTTTTTAAACGCGTTTATACCAGCTGCTGTTTGGAGGTCCCTTGTGGCTTAAAGCGATATACTATTTTAGATAGTTCTACATAGGCGACAATGTACCGTTACCGTGTAGGTTTTTTGCGACGACTTTATATCAGCTGCTGGGTGGAGGTCCTTTGTTGCTTAATGCTATATTCTATTTTAGATAGTTATTACACGGGCAATGTTGTACCTTCACCATGTGCATTTTTTAAACGCGTTTATACCAGCTGCTTGTTAGAGGTCCTTTGTGGCTTAAAGCGAAGTATCAAATTTTCGGTCGATGAATCATATTTGTGCAGAAAATATACCGTTGGGGAATTAAATATTTATGCTCTATCCATCATCTGGAGCACCAATGCTATATGTGTGGAATACCATTACCTTGTAGACATTGGCATCAAATGCATGAAACTGACGTAAAAACAACATCAAGATTAACATTTGGTTTGTAACGTACCAACCGAAATCCCAACTACCATTACATGAGTAAAACGTACAACACAACGCGTTATTTACCACAAAATTACCTGGCTAGCACCATTAATACTCAGTAGTCATATAAACACAACTGGGTATATTTATCCCAATGTTCTTGATACTAAGGCTAGCTATAAAATCTCGAGTCTGTTTAAGTATATATTCTTACAAAAGTACTTAGGTCTAGTTATTTTGCGGGATTTGTAGTATTATGATCATTTGCATTGTGGTTAATTTTTTTGCGAAAGCTATCTTCAGCAGCCGGAAAGGTTACTTTCGTAACGACTATTTTAATACTTGTAAATAGCACATATTTCTCAACATACCCGTCTAGTGTTTGAGGGATTAAACACTATAATGTCAAAATTATAAGAATTTTGTCAATTATGGGCTCGAAAAAATACTTAGGAAACAACTTTCAAATTATTGATTATTTAGTTTAATTATGCTTAATTTGCAGCAGCAATAAATGATGGGAATATAATCCTAGTTTCTGGGGTTTAACTTGTAACAGATGTAGTTATGAAATAGCAAAATATATGCCAGTGCTCGACACCATGTCGGTTTCTATTTAAGCCCTTGTGATAGACTAAGCATGTGAAAAATACTAAAAGACTGACTTTTCGTATCTTTAGCTGTAGAATTGAAGATTCAAGGGATAATTTGGCGTAAACTCATTCTTATTGCAGTGCCCTCTTACATGTGCAATAACACCAGCAACACATTTACCCCGTTTAGTAACCATTTTGCCCTATTAAAGGCCATGAACGATATAAGTTTTTATAGCTATGCAAAAACCTCTTGTTTATACACTAACAAATATCAGAAGCCGCATGTATGCGCATGGCGTAATATTCTGCAATACTTTCCCTTAAATTATGTGATTGCTAAAATTCTTCACTCGCCGTTGTCGCGTTAGGAGAGTGGAGGGTGTGGTGGCAGCGGATTGGCGGTCAGCGGAAGCCTCAGGGGCTAAATACAGCATATTTGTTCTTGAGTGGTCGCTCCTAAATGTGGGGTAACCTTCCTACCCCCATGCAAACTTATGACACGCATAATTGATGATACGTCACCAAAGCTCACCGCGTATGCTGGATAACGAGGTCCTTGTTCTATGTATAAAAATGACAGCAATGACAAATTGATTTAGAAACTTCGCTTGTCGCTCTAAGCATTAATCGAATGCGGGATTTATATATATAATGCATTCATAGTCGTTGAAGCCCAAATAAGTACTGACATTACAAGCACAACAAAGACACCTGTGTCAGTTAACAACGACTGTATAACGATAATGACTTTACCTAATCTCTCGTAGCCATTATTCAAAAATGTGCCATGAAATTGGCGATTTACGACAGACACTCAGTTTAGCAAGAAATCACTTTATAACAATGTGTAACAAATACAGGGCACAGCAACAAGTGTACAAGTGTGGGCGGTGCGTCTTCCAACTTTTCTACAAGAAGAGGGCCGCCGTAATGCGATCTTTGCAATTTTCCATATCCCTTCTCATTTGAGTGGCCCCACTATACTTGTGGTCTGAATAGCAACAAACCCCACTATTTAAAAGTTTCCTAAGAATAGTGCTTTGTTTATCGTTTTGGTACATAAAATCTAGGCAATAATTTCGGCAGGAAGGTGTATAGTTTTAGCACGTCAAATATTTATGATAAAATTTAACCTATATATATTTTAAAACTAGATTGATACTTCTTGTAGTTCTTCCGGTTAGCGATGGCTAGTAAACTTCGCATTGCAAAACTGCCTAATAGAAAGTCTTTTTAATAACCAGCGATGTTGAAAATTGCCGCCAAAGGCTTCCGGTGATAGAACGTTTTTTGCTGTTTTTAAAGTCATAATCATTATTTTCATTGTATGCAAAATTCAGCCCGAGAGACACATCGATAATTAGAATTGGTGTTAATGATATATATGGGTGTCATAAAACATACCTGGTTACTCATACGATTCAAAAATCTGCCTTCAAAAATCTTTTCGTGCTGCGGCAATGGAATATCAAAGTAATTACATGAAAAGTAGAAGTAAAATGGGTGCTGCAGCAGGAGAGACACATTGATAATTAGAATTGATGTTAATGGTATATATGGGTGTCATAAAACATACCTGGTTACTCATAGAATTCAAAAATCTGCCTTCAAAAATCTTTTCGTGCTGTTGCAATGGAATATCAAAGTAATTGCATGACAAGTAGAAGTAAAATGGGTGCTGCAGCAGGAGAGGCACATTGATAATTAGAATTGGTGTTAATGGTATATATGGGTGTTATAAAACCATACCTGGTTACTCATAGAATTCAAAAATCTGCCTTCAAAAATCTTTTCGCGCGGTTGCAATGTAATATCTAAGTAAAATTTCATGACAAGTAGCAGTAAATTTGTGTTGTAGCCCGAGTGACACATCGATAATTAGAACTGGTATGAATACTAAATATGGGTGTCATAAAACCATATCTGGTTACTCATACAATTCAAAAATCTGCCTTCAAAAAACTTTTCGTGCTGCTGCAATGGAATATCAAAGTAAATGCATGACAAGTAGCAGTAAATTGGGTGTTACAGCCCGACGAGCTTGCGGTTTGGAGTTAAGTCCATTATTTATAGCCCAACCTGTACGTCATAGTTGTCCAAGGTTCATCAGCCCAGGGTGGTACATGGTTTCGACGGGAGGATGTACAACAGTGGGGGTGAAAAACAATAATTTTCTTCATGCTGCCTATTTTTCCTCTTAATTTTCCTCGTTTTCGTCAATTTTGACTCATTATTTTGTAATTTTGGAGACAAATGCTAGAATTGATAACGCGCCTTTGCCCTGCAGGGAAGGAGGTAACATGACTCATGAGGATTGACTTTACGAAATAAGCACTCTTGTCCATGCTATTATCTATGCTGTACGTATAGCCTGGCTACAGCACCTTGTATCATCTTATGTCTATATAAAGTAGGGAGACCGGAAGTTAAACAATATTGGCAGATAATCGAATTAAAATCGTACAAAGGTAAAATTCAAAGAACCTGATAAATCATATCTAGGATTTGTATGACTGTTGGATTTTGTACCACGTATGGATGTAGTATTTACTAATTTCATTTCACCTGGAAAAACCGGGCCGGCGCTCGTGTATGAGTGGCCCCTCCAAGCTATAGTATGAGTGCCACTCAAGTATGATATATTAACTGGACCCTTTCAAGCTTGCTTCCCAGTGTAGCTTGCCCTCTCCCCCCACCCCCCCCCCCTCAGGCGACGCTCCTCATATTTAGCGTTGCTTTTTAAAGTTGTAATGTTTTGAAGGAAATCACTGAAATTTTCTAAAAACAAATTCGGACACTAGTCCGAGCGATGTAATTGGAAAAATTGAAAATATGCACCGGGATGCGTAAACAACCTCTAGGAGTATGACGGTTGCAAAGTTGGAAATATTGAACTCGGTACGGGTTGCATTTGATGATTTTAGGTTGTACGTATTTTATGCGCTATGCTCCAGAAAAAATCTATTTTGTGAAAGGCCCTCTGACGTGTGAGTGCTCCTTCAATAGAGTGTACGAGAGGCCTTAACGCCAGCTCTGCCGAAAAATACCAAGTCCTATATAACTAGTGAAGCTCGCTTGCGAGGCAGAATTCGAGTGGTGAGAACAATCCCCCGAAGCAGAAGAGCGAAAAATATTTGCCACACAATATTTTTGACGCTCGCAATGAGCTTGTCGGTCCAGAAAATCCCATATCCGACACTAAAACCAACAATAAACACACAATCAGGTACTTTACTCACGACTTCTCACCAAAAATTTCGAAAGCGTGATTTTTTATGCCAAGTATAGAAGTGTAAAAAAATATCTGCCCAACAATATTTTTAACACTTGCAATCAGTTTATCTGCCCATAAAACTCCATATAAGACACTAAAACCAACAAAAAACACACATTTAGGTGCATTTCCCACGCTTTTCACCAAATATAAAATTTGGCGCCAACTATAAGGTTATAGACTCCACATTGGGAAGTAGTTGAAAAACTTATTATATATCATGGGAAAGCCCTGGTAAAGCTACATGGAATAGGCCTATTAGTTTGCGGATACCTCGTGTACTTATTGAGAAAAGTCGCATAAACTGGAGGGGTGCCCGAAAAATGCGCCAAAATGACGTCATTTTGCCCCATAACTTTTCTCACGGCAAAAAAATCAAACATCGGGCTCCGTCGCTACACCTAAATCGACCATTGCGGTTCGAATGAGCTAATATCAAAATCCGCCAAACACGTTATCGAGATCCAGGTACGACACACAGACACACACACAGACCGGACCTCCTCCACCCCCCCTCCAGAGCCAAAATTGAAAATTCTCGTTCCACTCGCTCGCTATGAAGATTTATCGACACTGAAGCTGAAGTATTTAATATTATGGTTAATATCTAAACTCTATAAATAAACAAATAAATAAAAATACACATGCTATGAAAATAACATAAATGAAAGAATAATACCGGCTTCTTGCACAGTCGCATCAGTCTCCTAACACATATTCAATGCAGGAATATTATGATTATATGCATTTAGTTAATATTCTAAGCAGAACCCAGCAAAATTTTACAGTCCTCGATTCAATAAAGATGAATTAAATGTTTAATAAAGGTGACTGGATTCAATATTTAATAGTAAAAGGCGACAGTAGAGCGATACCGCAATCGCATAAACTATGCGGCATAGCTGAAAACGGGTCTTTGTTGAATTGAAGTTAAAAAAGTATTAAAGAGAACCGACGATGCCGATACTTTGCGTAAGAGAGTTGTTGATTACAAAACTCATTGAAAAATATATAACATAATTCGTAGGTATTGTATAATGGCACGGCTGGCCCTCATAAGCTCTAAGGTTAAGTGCGCACGGCTGCAACGAAGTCAGTCGAATGCAGTGATCAAGTGAGCGTTACACTTCAGTGGGTGGAAATCCTTGCATATATGACAT
>JASANE010007387.1:0-15378 GCA_030248225.1 Trileptium ribeirensis | reverse complement strand
GCTGTTGAATGGTTATGGATATATATAATACATGCCGAAACAGGTGTTCAGTGGGGCTACCCCTGAGGCCTCGGACTCCTCCCCGAGGCCCTCGTTTACCCCAGAAGGTGCCACTCCACATCCCCTTGGCGCGCCGTTCCCAACCACCACCTCCCCACGGAGCCGCGCGGAAATTTTGGGAAAATGAGGGTGTAAATTAGCGAAAATTTAGGGACAATTGACAAAAATTTGTCTTCGGCGGAGGGGGGGCTTTGTGAGGGAGGTGGTCAACTTTTTCAGCAATCTCCTCTGAAGCACCTTCCCTAAAACTCTCTGCCCGTCCACCCCCTTTGCGCGGACTCTACCTACTCCCCCTGACAACCCCATGACCCCTTATTCTAGCTTGTCGAAATCGAGATTTAACCAGCTGCCGGCATGTATGTTTCAAAATTCTGATCTGCTGAGGTCTGCTAAAAGATTCTGCCTGTCAGTAGCCCCCCAACTTATAAAATCGTTCCGCCGCCGCTGATCGCCCAAATGTAATTCTATTCTTCGCCTACCGGTACTCGAAACTACGAATGCTGGCCTTCGTTCCTGCTACAAAACTTAGAAAGGGATAATTTCTAGTTGATTCAGATGGACACTGACAGCTTCTTCTTTGCGGTTGCGAACAACGATGTTCAGGAAGTAGGTGATCCATCCGTACGACAGCGATTCCTTTCTTAAACATCATATTTCGCTACTGGTAACTACACCAACAGGACCCCGAGATTATTTAAATTAGAATAATTATAATTATAATAATGGGAGATTGCATAACAGCCTTGAACTCAAAGACTTTACGGATGGAATAATGAAGTGGTGTTAAGGTATCAACGAAAGGCTTGTCAAAAGTAACAAACAGTGTCACCTGGAAAATATTTATGCACGAGTCCACTTTAGGTACGTACACCAAGGTTAATTTTTGTCAAAATCACAACTTGATTCGTGCAGAAATTTGCTTTCACATTTTTGTCATTAGTATTCGTATTTTTGTGAACACGAACATGGGCTCTGCGATGTAAGAATTCTAGGCATTTGTCCATTTTGCACGTTTGTGCACGTTCATCAAATGACATTGTGAATCAGACAGCAATGTTCGCGGTCTATTTCTGCATTATAGCATGCGAGAAAAAACGCGGTTCCTAATCCCGGTGTCACTTGTACGCGGCCAGTAAAATGTGATGCTTAATTGCAAAATAGTGATCACGACAGCGCCAACGTGTCGCTACATTGCGAATCGTGTACGCGTACATAATGGGAAATCGCGATTTTTTCGCGTTCATCGCTTTTACGATCGTGAACTGAGTTGGCAAAAGAATAACTAATGTGTACGCGCCTAAAGTGAACCCACGCATTGTGTATGTGCTTCAAACAAAAAGAGGGGCGGTGGTATAAATCATGGATTTTGGGTTAAAGGCAATGAACTTCTGCAATAGCAACAGGAGAGGGGCAGTATAACGTATTTTTACCTTAAGTGTGTTGTATTGAGCAATGGAGTAAGCAAGAAAGTCCTTATCGATATGAAAGCATTGATAATATTTGCGATACAAGATAATGTGCATGCGCTTAGACTTAGACAGTTTGTGTAATAATGAGGATTTGTTGATTTGTAGTATGTCACTTTTCATGATTTGTGTAAAAGTATTTACATGGTTGTATATAAACATGTTTTTCTCTGTAGCCTTAGGAGTTTTTAAAAAGAACGCAAGTATTTGGTGTGACTGAAAAGGTGAGTAAAATTATATGAATAATTAATAGTAAGAATATTTTGAAAGTGAAAAAGTTTGGTTATTGTATAATATTGAAAAGTGAGAAGTTAGTCGAACGGTGATAGAACAGCATTGGATAAGATATATACGTTTTATATTGCTTTGTTGCAGGTTTCACAGAATAGTGCGTGCAAAAAGCGGGCGGTTTTGTCTCTAACATCCATTTGCTGAAAACTAAAATCTCTATTGGATAGTTATACGATATTTTAGTTTCTTACAGAAGGCTCCTCGAGACTTTTGTCTTTAATAACTCTTTGTTAGAGATTAAACTCTCTAACAGATAGCTGTCCGAAACTTTTATCTGCTACATATATCCCATAAAACAAGAATCTCTAACAGCTGTCCGTTAGAGACTAAAGTCTCTTGCAGTTAGGCTTAACAGATTTTTGTCTCTAATGGCTAGCTGTTAGAAACTTTTGTCTCTTGCAACCATCTTTTAAATACAAAAGTCTCTAATAGCTACTAATTAAAATTTCTATTATTTAACAGACGATTGTAAGAGATTTTTGTATGTTGTAGCTGGCTCTAAGAGTCAAAAGTCTGGTTAAGAATTTCCTTTTGCGGCGAAGAATAACATAAGAGATTCTTATATCTATGCAGTTGTGGATGCAGAATTTCGGGGCGCCAGGGGATCCCGAGGGGCCACAACCTCCGCGGAAAAAGCGCTGTACCCCTCCACCGATGCGCATTAACTATACGCCCCCTGATGCGCCGCACTCCCTTTACCTCCGCGAGACACCGCACCCCGACCCCGCAGCCCTGCTCTCGGAGGCACTGACCCCTCCCCAAGAAGCCTCGGCTTACGATCTCAGACACTAGTTTACAGAAGCAAAAATCGAGCGACATTGTTCAACCATGGTAATTCTGCCGCAACGCGATATACAAGTTACTCGCACAGCAAAGGTAAACGAAGCGAGTGCGGCTAGTCTGTACCCAGTGACTATTGCGAGGTCCCAAATGGAATTACCACAATAATACAATAGTCCAATCCAACAATGTATTTATAGCAACGCTACCAGCATTTTAAGTATACTTCAAACCCGGCTGATCTTAAATTGTACTCTAATGACCAAAAAGCTGAAATGCTTTGAAATCTATAAATCACAAATTACAGAAAATTTGTAATTTTAAGGGTGATTTTTACGTTTACGCCCCCTGCACTAGATTTTTCCAAACACTTCACCCAAATAAGATTCCTTTTGTTATATTCAACATCGAAAGTCTATAGCCAGAAAAATAGTCAAGTTTTCCACTGATTAACTGTACTTGTGAGTATTTGATTAGTTCAATCCTTTAACACGTTGGAACTTAAGCCTGCACACAGTGTAAATAGTAATATTTGCAATGCCACTTACAACGCCGCAATATTACGAAGGCAATCTGCATATTTTAATCGTTTATATTAGGAAGCAAATGAAATACGTGCGTTATTTAAAACAAACGCCGAATATCAATCAGAATGTCTCTATTTATGACCGTATTTTGTGGCTGAAAATGGAAGCTGTAACATTTAATGAGGCAGTGGACAGTGACCTGTTCTATACCAGGAAACAATATTTACTACACCTAATACAAAGAATTTACCAATTCCTAAAAGGAAAAAGAATTTGGTTAAAAGAATTTGGTTGAATTACAAAAAATAGAGTCGTCTAAAATTTCTGCAAGTACGGCTATTTATAAGTTACATAGCGCGAATTTGGCTAATTTAGAGCCTACACACGAAGAGGAAGAAAATTGATTTTTTGAGACAGAAACTCAAATTGAGCTTCTGGATAGTTTTGCGAAAAATATTGGTCAGTTGGACTATGTTACAAAAGACCTAGATAACGGTTTAAACGATTTTTCTAATGATTTTGACGAAATTCCACAATGAAAATGAATTTACGATTAAACTTTTCCGAGGACATCTTACTGGCCAGGATTTCAACTCTTGGCTTGAAAATTTTAACTTAGTTTGTGATGCAAGAATAATTGATAATAACATGAAATTAAAACTTCTGCCGGCATATCTAAAGAATAGAGCTAAAGACACATATGACCGCATACCAGACGCATGTAAAGATAAATGATAATGATCTGGTACGGGTGGTAAAGAGCGCTTTGTTAACACCTGAGTGGTCCCTGTATCACGAAGCGGCGCATGCTCAACGTCAACAATTGATTGGTCAGTCATTGACCGCCTATCTCAAGGCAATTAAGAAGGCCTGTAGGAGCATATATTGACATGAGACTGATGAAAATATACAACGAAAAATCATCAGTCGATGTTTCAGCTGCCTTCGACCTGAGATAAAATCGCATGTCTTTCGCGATATGGCTAATACACGGTGAGGATCTGGCGCAGCGGTTGGACATGCAAGCAATTCTGCGTGGACATGAATCCATACAAGTGAGCCTTGCTAGTACTACTGACATACTCGTCTGTGATCAAACATTAGATAAATTAGCTCAGGGAATGGAGCTACTGGCTAAAAATAGCAGAAATTGCAAATACTCTTCAATGGGTTAGAAATAATGGACCGAGGCAAGATAGCCTCCCATTGGTATAAATCAAAATAGGCTACATAATAATAGAGAGGTTATTGACAACAACATATCACAATTTTTTTCGGTCCAAGGTGCTATAATTATTTGCGAATGAGTCACATGGCAATGAGCTTTTTGTTAAGAGGCAATCAAAATAATAACAATCGCCAAAATAACCGATCATTTAATTTTAATATGTAACCTCGAGGAAATTTCACCCAAAATTTTCGACCACGTTGCCATCGGCTTCTCGTCCGAATATTCCAAACGTAGGCCCTATGAGAAGTCGTTCGAAGGCTGCTAATGTTGTGGCTACAACTACTATTGAGCAAGCTGTAGCGATACCGTCACAGGCGTGTTGTAATCAAAATAAAGATCGGGCTGACATTGAGAAATCACGTAACCACGTTGCGGTTCGTAGTAAGCAAAACTCCTTGCTTGTTGAGAAGGCTTGCCTGCTGCTAGTGGGCCTGGCCTAACTGAGAGAGCCCAGTCTCAAACAAGGGGAACTAAGCGCAATTGCTACTCAAAAATGTAGCTCTCTCGTTAAATCGAATTTGCCTACTAGGATTAAGTTATTAAGAGTTTCGTATTTATTTCTTGGGTTAATGTTCTTGTTCTCAATGATATCCCCAGGGAAACCAGCTGTGACAGACAGTGAATTAACCAAGACAGTGAATCATCTTCATCCTATCTGTTCTTATCGGTTGGGGTGTGGTTGGGTTTGTGCCGTAAGGCCGAGAAATGACGGATTCAGATTCAGTGTATGTGCCTATACTGGTGCATATTAGGCACGAACAACACGAGGTTTGTAAGAATGTAGTGTGATTTTCTGTCAATTTTAAGAACTGTAATTGCACTGGCCATCAAATATTACACGAGGAGTCAGGAAAAGCGCTAAGTAAACTTAATAAAATTTTCAGGAGTCGATTGATCCTACCTTCTATGGGGCTTTACCGCAAAGCATATGCAAGGATAAACCGGTTGCGTGCACGTTTATTGAGCGGAGAACACAAAAAAGTTTCATCGGTGTGGCCCTTGCTGCTGATGTTGCCTCTGTGGCAGGCATCGGCGTGGGGATAGCCAACAACATACAAAAATTGCAATTTAAACTAAAAAAGATTACTGTGCTGAGTAATTCTGTAAGGGTTTTCGGGGGAGCAGTTATTAAAGATTCGGAGCAGATTCTACAGTTAACAGTAAATCAGGAAAGAATATTTGCAATAAAGCATGATAATGTCCGCTATATAGAACAAACTACAGTATAATTAGAGTACACTGTCATGAAGCCCGTAGCGTGGACACACTTCATGGCTCAAACTAATTTCTTTATGTATGCGGTGCGCAATGTAATTAAAGCCATGGTGCTATCTAGTGATAGCGGAACACTTTCTGCTGTCATACTGACAGCTTCCCAAATAAGGCTCTCAGTACAGAAAGAAATTACGTTGCATGACACAGTATACCTGCATTATCCCAGTGTATCTTATCACTTTGTTAAAAGTGCACTCAGTCTTAACGAACGTTGTAGACACCAGGTTTGGCATTATACTAGAAATACCAGGCATACGTGTGGAAAATATACTTCCGCTAATGCGGGTAGTTAACGTAGGGTTTGACAATAAGAATACAAATGTTACTGTTAGGCTGTCGTTACCACAGTATATTACATACGATAAGACTCCCAACCGGAGATATTTTCATGAGGTAAAATCTGAGGGATGTTACAAAACCACCGGACTGTGGTTTTGTGATTGTGGCGCCCTTCCTACGAGGATCAGTGATACCAGTCTTCACGATTTGAAAGATCCAACGGTTAATGAGGCTTGAGCATTTGACATTAAACAATTTTCCCCAGAAACTGTAATTCAAAGTACGCGTGCGGGTATTCTAGTCAGAACATCTGAAGACTACGTGCACGATAATCGAATTCAACCTGGGGGCAAAGTTACCAAAACCGATAAATTAGAGGTATCAGAGCATGGTGTAATGTGTTTTGCACACTCAAATATTATCATGATAATTGTAGAGGATCTTGTATTAATGTCTAGTTATAGGCCAGTACAAAATTTTGAGGTTTTCAAGCAACAGTTTGGAAAAATTAATTTGAATTTCTTGGTTATCGCACCACCTACCCGGAGTAAATTGAAAAATGTGGAATATTACCCTGCTTTACCCGATCAAATTTCAAAGCGCGAGCTGCAGTACTTGATGCCGGACGACTTGAAAATACCTAGCGAAGTCTTGCATTTTGTGTCGTAATAACTTTTTGTGTCTTTTGTACATATGCTGAAAAAATTTAACAAATTTATTATTTGCTGCTACTGTGGATATGTCCCCTATCTTGTGACTGGGAGCACAGAGATGACGGAATTGGCAAGGTACAGAACAGGTAGAAAATTGGTAGAAACCGGCCCTATATCACTACATTGTCACATGCCAGTTAGAGAGTTGTCCTGTACAGCCTCCACAATCAACCATTGAGATATGTGAATTACTGTTTTGTCGCGGAAGATGACACCACCCTTACAATAATCAAAAGGCGATAACGGCGACTGCCGAAACCGTGTTCACGATTGGAAAAGCAGCGTCAGAGATTAAGGTTACATTAGATGGTACTGAGTTCATCGGCGTTCTGAATGCTGGCAGTAATATAACTAAAATGTCTTCTGATACATTCAATGTCCTAGGTTTTTCCGAAGATGACTTAGTGTCAGTGCCTTAGACGTGTGCGGTTGGTATAATCGGCAATAATTTGCCGATGAATAGAGCCTTTTAAGTTGCTCTGAAATTCGGTAATCGAATTTTTGATTTTATTTTCACGTCTTCGTCTCGGATGATTGCACTCATTCTGTGATCATCGACGTAGAAGTGTTGCAACAACTAGGTACTGTAAGTATTCACTACCAGAAACATCAGTTACTTATGCGTAAGTAAAGTTAAGGTGACCCCGCCAACCATCTTATTCAGTCAGTACCGATATCGAATCGCAAACCCTTGTTACGTAAAACAGGCTTAATTTCATTCGGTTTTTCGCTAACCGAAAATTGGCAAAATCAAATCAAGTGCCAGAAATTAGACCTTGCGTTCGAACAGATTTTGGCGATTTCACTTTGCAGATATTCTGTTCCCTAATGTATTATCATTTAAATTTGGATTATACAGTGTTCGCGAACAAATTTAAAGCAAAAGTGACGTCACAATCAAATCGACAAATTTTCATTCTCAAACATTCGGGTAATTTTGCTTCAATTTTCGTGAACACAAAATGGATAGATTTCAATCGAGAGGGCTGTGTACTCGAACAGTTTTACGTCGAATTTCAATTGCCAAAAGGCGTTCCGTAACAAATTTTATCCAAAAATACAATGATGGTTGCCGGGGTCATTTTAAGTTTAGTCGCGCATTATAGACGGGCTGCCACAACTGCTGGGAGATGTAGGGACTAACACAATTCGTTTGGCTCCGTTGTTACGATTCACCCCAGATCTGAAGTTATCATACCGTATATCGGTTGACGGCTTTTGGGGAAAGGGAAATGTAATATTAGAAGCAAGTGAAAAACTTGAGAAAGAATTTAGGCAGCTGCAATATTATTCCGTGTACCATAAATTGTAAGCGCAGTATCACTTTTAAATTACCCGATATTTGTGCATATGTATGACTTCAGTTACAATTCGTAGCCGCATATTACAAAAATATCGTTATACGGCTTGCAAAAGCACCGTGAATTCTTCAAATATTTCCCTGTTTCTTATTGTGGTTTCGTATAATTTTGGATTTAAACAAATCACAAGCACGAAAAAAATTGTACGTCCCGTATTAATTCATGCGAGAGTAAACTTAAGATTCGCTCCGAACCATCCTCTTTTGACACATTGTACAAAACGTTGTGAGAAAACAAAACTCGGATCTCAATAGCACATGTCAACAGATTGCGTACATTAAATTGAGTAACTATAATGATTATTTGAAACTGAACCAATTGAGTAACTATAATGATAATGTGGAACAAACTCAATAGCCCATGTCAACAGATTGCGTACATTAAATTGAGTAACTTTAACGGTTATGTGGAACTGAAATGTTATGTCATTGTTGCACCAAATGTTGTTTTCGAGGTTTGAGTTATTGATATTATTTCACAGGGCTTCACCATAAAAGTTGGGGGTAGTTTAACAAAGCAGCAGAATCACGCCTATATTAAGTGCACTTAAATGTTAGCTTGCCACAGCGACGCCTATTATACATCATTTTAGTGTGACACTTGGCGACCTATACAATTTACATTGAGTAAATATCATGACGCACTGTAACATGTGCATATTGTTAGAGCTTTTGTTGTTTTTAATAACAAGGTGCCGCATTTACCGCTATAAATTTAATTCTAAAATTATAAGACGAAGAAAATGGACTAGAATTAATGTTGTGATGAAGCTGATCACAAAACATAGGTTTGATTAAGAATGATTATGGAAGTTATGATCCCCATTGCAGGTGTCGGAAATTTTCGAAGTTCTATAAACTTGAGCCAGCTTTTGGGTACGTGCCTTGCGCTACCCATGAGTCGAAGAAGTTTCCTCAGAGATCAATCTAGAGCTTGGTTATAGGACAGTTATAAAAGCTAGCTACATCCTTCTCAACCGAAAATTTTGCCAACTAGGGGATCACTGAAAATTATGCCAGAATTAGAAGTTAAAACTTTGGTTGGGGGAACACTTAAAATGCTAGGAATCATGCTCGGTGATATAATATAGTCTCGCGAATTGTGTGATATCAAAATGTTTTTACTGTTACATAAAGCCAATTCATAATTTTAGGCTAATTAAAAGTCGCCCAAGATTGACACTAAACGTGCTTTTCGACATGGGGAGCGGTAACTGTGGCTAGTTGCAAGACACTTCTAGGGCGTCGTATGTGACGGCCCCATATTTCAACTTGATCACTGACCGACTAGGCAATACAAAAGTTGTCTAACAAGAAAGGTGGTGTTACGAATATTAAGCGCCCCAGGAGTTGAAAAGATAATATTTAACGTTGGGCCTATCCGGAAGAGCCGCATTAGCTGTTTCTTGCTGAAAGTTCATCACATACGCAATCTCTCAAAACACTCTGTTCATTGTGTAAAGTTTGAGCAGCTACTCCTCGTCGTCATAGAGCAGCTAGCTCCGCAGGTATCGCCGCCTGCGCGATATTAAGTCTCACCAAACGACATGGAATCTACAATGGAGACCTACTGAATGAATAAACTGCGGTTCACGAGCCCACACTGTGCTAAGTGCAAACGGTGGTATAAAACTCTCGAAGCGGAATAGTATACTGGTTTCAGACACAGAAGCGATGCTCCGTTGATAAGTTTAAGTGTTCGGAAGCAATAAATTTGAAAAATTTGAAACGTTTTAGTAGAGCAAGAGACTACTGTTATCCCTAGTGGCACAGCATTGCTCCCATCTCTCAGCGATGCAAATGATTGTACCACTATGAATTTTTAGCGACGCTGGTCTTAAACCACAACAACCAATCACCTTTATACCTAGAGTATATTAAACCGGGAGTGACCCTCCCTGACCAAAGTATTATATTATTGTTACCCCGTTTTGAATTTTAATTATCGTTATATTTCATACATGATTGGTGAGCCGTCCGAGTAGTCCCTAATGAGGATTAAACTAGCACTTTGTCATACAGAAGGCAAAAGGGCGATGTCGTTTAGTTGTAAGGACATTGAAAGGATTTATAGGCGTTGGGTTGCGTATATAAGTAATCGATTGTTCACAACTATGCAGTGATTTATATCATTCGATGTGCAATATTATTATGCAAGTTGTCTCGTAACTTTTTGTGACTTAGCTCGGTCTCGTATTTTAGTAACTGTAACGCTGTTTTCTTATTAATTGTTTTTTATGTTGTTACGCCACGGTTTGTCTCCTTCTTATGTCATTAACGTATTTGGGCGTTCCCAAAATCGGCAAAGGGAACCACCCTAAATGAGCCGAGCCTACCCAAACACTTGTAGAGCCGCACCCTGTATGGAGCGAATTACGAAGTATACCAAATCGGGTTTCCGAACCCCAAGCTGAGCTGAGTTGCGCTAAAATTTGGGAGCGTAGAGACAATGGTTTTCTGGTACCCACCTCGTTGGGATCGTAGTCGCTCCTGGTACCCTCCCGAATTCTGTTCTCGCGAATACCACCATGGTGCATAACCTCTCTAACTAACATAAGGAGTAACGATTACGTTGATCGTTCTGCTTGCATTCTGTTTTACACTTGATACCCGTGCCCTTCGTCACTGTAAGTATTTTAAACATATTGAACTCAGAAAATCATCTCAGGTGTCTCGCGTAATTCATCCTAGTAGCGCTATATGTTGCATCGATTTGTTCGTTCGGGCCAGTCGACGCTGCGCGCTACGAACTGCTGGTGAGAGGTTCCAAGCCCTAACGCGCATGGTTTGATGCCCGTAGAGCAACGGAATTCTGACAGGAATCATCGAAATCCGCATTTAAATTGGTCCTGAAATAAATATACACTAGATGCAAATAAATTTTTCTAGGCAAAAAAATATGTTATACCCTGGTGAATATATTCTCGGCCAGAGCGTTCCACGTTAAACTTCCAGGAACCGTCGGAGCCCTGTCAGGGCCACATAGGCTATAGCAAATTGGTAGGATCGGAACCATAACCGATTGAGGCTAAGTTAAAATTTTACTAAAGTTAAACGCATACACAGATTTATTCTTTGGTATTAATGTCGAATCAAAGAACTTCCAAGTGATATCAGGATAATGAATTTCGGTTGGGCGTTATGACCTGTGAACAGGTGTCGTGCCAACCTCGCTTGGGCACATCATTAATCATACCAAATACTAGACATATGCGCCTCCAATCGGGCGTGGTCGGAACACGCCTAGTGAAGCGCGCCTACGAGTTGCTAAGCTCTATAAATTCTTGGGTCTGACAGAGAAAAGCTATCAATTGCAAAAACCATAGCCCACCCTTGATGTTATGATAGCCGGAATCGTATGGGCATGGTATTAGGAAGTTCCAGTATGCAGCTTCACAACGTTATTACATCAAAGCATTATGGAATGTAATAACTGCGTACCGTTATTACAGCAAAGCATTACGGAATGCAATCCGAGCCCATTCCGAGCCGAGCCGACACCAATATTTTCCAGCCGATCGTGAGCTTTAAATTCCAACCTGATCCGACCATCTCTCGAACCGTGAAGTGACGGCCTCCGTCAATAAAACTTGAGTTGTCTTGCCTCGGCGCGTACACAACACATACTAAATTTTGGACAATTTTTAGCCACGCAGCAACCATACGCAAGAACACTGTTACGGTGAAAAAACTAGGTCTCTCTTTCCCTCCGAAGCTATCGATGGCGCGCAGGCATCAAAATTAGAGGCGTAACCACGAGCTGAAATGTGGGGGTACGGACAAAATTGTCGAATGACCTTGACCACTACTTGAAAAGAGGGTGCTCGGACGAGGCATGGTATATATGCAATTGAAACGTAATAACTGATTTACAAAACGAAGGTTCGAACATCTAGGGCTTACTCCAACCACGGTTACGCCCTGAGCAAAGTTATTATTTTCAGCAAATTCATTGCATTTTGACAGATTATAGTGTATGCGGACAAAGTGAATCACCTTAAAGCATCCAAGAACACGAAAAATGAAGTGAAAAATACTGTCGAGATACTGACAACCTTATAAGTGAGGTTTTTAAACGATTGAGTTCTTTTTCAAAGACGAATTTGTTATGAGGAAGCCGCCTATGGCTTAATAATTACATACTATCACGATCACAAGGTTAGGTGAAAAGCAAGTTTGCAATTTCGTTGCAATGCAACATAGTTTAGTTGGTATTGTAATAACAGGGCACAGCTGCATGGCGCAACTTCCAAACACCATGCTCTTACGCGCCCGGCTTTCATAACCTCAGAAATGGACCAGAAATGTTGCTAGATTTTAAAATTCGCTACGTTTCCCGGTCAGACCAGAGAAGTAGTAGATCGCAACAAGTCGTAGGCGCACTTCACAAGGTGTGTTTGGTTCTGCCCGATTGGTTGCTCACGTGTCTAGTATCAAGTATGATTGCAGAATACAATCTCACTATTAACGCAACTAAGACCAACTTAGTCTTCTTTAGCAGGATGAGGAACTTACCTCTGTTCACACCACCCACAATTAATGGAGTCGAACTGGAGCTCAACATCGAAACACAATATCGGGAGGTTATCGGAAACTTCTTTGGAACAAGCATGTACAGGAGAACATAAACAAAGCTAAAAAGATCTTCATGCTCTGACGACGAGCTGTAGGCAAGACTTGGGGCCTCAAACTTATGGTGACTACTTGAATCTACACCGCAATTGTTAAACCAATTTTATGTTATGGCGCAATTGTCTGGTGGAAACGTTGCGAGCTGAAGACTGTACAGAAGCAATTGGACTAGGTCCAGTGTTTTGCCGTCGCTGCATCCTGGCGCCCTAAGATCGACGCCATTAGCAGCCATGGAACGCCTCTTGGGCCTCCCACCTCTGGATGTATACATGAAAGGTGAGAGCGTCAGGACATGTCAAACATTACAAAGAACTTGTATGTGGGATGTGACCCCTACTACAAGATCTCACACCACGATTAAATCATTCATAACAGATCAGTTGCCTCACTACTGCCTCCCATGTGACAGTGAAGGCATCACTTCCGAACTCATCAGTGAATTTGAAATAAAACTGTCAAATAGAGAAGACTGGCAGGTATCGACTGCTGTAACCGATCCATTCAACATGGTAGTGTATACCGATGGATCACACCTCACTGATAACACCTCTGCAGGTGCATGGGTATACAATCAAACGCTACATCTTCGGAAACACTACAGCTTAGGAAAGTATGCTACTATTTTTCAAGCTGAGATATATGCAATATTAATGGCTATCGAAGACCTACTATGCAGACAATCAGCAAACATGGACGTAGCTATCTGCTCTGATAGCAAAGCATCCATACTAGCCTTGAGAAAAGAAAACAGTAATTCAAAACTTGTAAACACCTGTAAAACAAACTTAAATAAGTTATGTAAATAAAACAAAGTCACCCTTATTTGGGTTCCGGGACACAATGATGTAACTAGAAATGAAATTGCAGATGAATTAGCAAAGATAGGAGCAAATACCCAATTTATGGATCCAGAACCCGTTATCGGCATTTCGAACTCCTTTTGCGAATAACGACGAGAAAATGGCTGAACGAACAGATAATTAAAAAGTTTGAGGAAACACCGCAAATGGAGCATACAAAAACGATGCTACAACTATTAGATACCACTGGTCTTACCGCCAGCAAGTACAATAGGAAAGATTTATTTCTTATCATCTCTATGATTACAGTTCACTGCCTCTTAAATAAGCATGTGCATAAGATTGATCATACGGTAAGCCCTCTATGTGGAAGATGTCTCCGAACGGAAGAAACACCTATTCACTTCCTATTTCATTGTGAATATTACGATACTCTGAGATTCGCTACTTTTGGCATCACCGATCGCAGCCAACTCACAGATCCTATTCCTACTAAGTCTATACTTCAGTTTGTAAGAAAATCTAAAAGATTTCTGGAAGCCTAGCTTCCCAGTAGGCAAATGGACCATCTAGGTCTACTCGCCTCACACAAATATATATCTATGATTGCTGATGTACCCGGGAGGCTGACACTGGCGGTGATAGACTATGCACGGCAATAGACCAATGGTTAGAGTATAACAAGTACAATATACCACAACGATATGAGACAGGGTTGTCGTGACCGAATTTATCTGTTTAGGTAATTTCGCAGTGATCTCTAGAGCATTTGTGCATAACTCTGTTATGCATTTATACCGTTATTATGAACTTCTACGCTTATAAAAACAAGCGTAACAGGCCGGAACGGCCGTGTTACACTATGATCTAACCCTCATACGAACTTGAGTATTGTTGCAGAAAGCGGAAAAATTACCCAACATTGATGAAGTCTTAGTTTGATAGTTAATAGCATGAGTGTATCGCGATTTTTATGGTTTTATTAATATGATTCGAAAGTCGGTGATAGAAAAACTTTTGTGGAGTAGTACATCTTGACGATATCTTCCGCGAAGTACCGCGGTCGTTAACTTAGCAAAACTAAATATTGTTTTACTGTTCAGTGAGGGTAATATTATCGGCTCTTCTTGTCTGACACATGACTCTATCTACCAAATGTAACATTAGTGTCCATTAATTAGTTCATAATAATTAATTAGTTAATAATTGGTAGGCTTGGCTTCTACTCAACGTAAAAGTTACCATATCCATTGGCCCATCTATGTCGATCACGTCCAATTTGCATCCCCGGGATTTTGGAGCCAAGCAGAGTCGATAAAAATTGGTCACGAGCCGAGCCGAAACAAAATGGAAGTTGAAAGTTTCGAGCCGAGCCGACTTCCCAAAATACGGCATGAGCTGAGTAGAGACGAGCCTGATAAAATTGAACTCTAGACGAGCCGAGCCTCAAAAATTCGGTGCGTTCTATTTTCTATTGTACTGCTGAGTTGCAATAAAGAAGAACGCTTTTAAAATTCAACCGCTGATGTTTGCTTTCATGGTGAAAGTGTTGCGTGAAGTGAATGTCTTGTATTTGATTCACAATCAAGTTAGAATGGAAAAAGTTTTTCCAATTTTAGAAAATTTATCAATAAACTATCAGGTTTACGGCGATTACGATCTGATAAGAACTGCAGTAATTTAATTCAGTTTAAGTGAGTCCTAAATTTGAACATGTGGGCTATACCGGGAAAGTGGGAACGTATACCGCAAGAAAATGCCTGTGGGACAGCTATGTAAGTCGTCGTCCCCCAGAAATATGGCTAGTTGTTCAATCATGTATGTATATATAAAATATGTCTGGAGCCCCTCCACAAAAAATTGCGATGATGATCAATTATGCGTATATGTACATAAAAAGATATATGTGAAGGACGGATATGCAGGTCGATCGCCCGAACACCTATCCAGTGGGTCATGCATGT